>JAKTSR010000011.1:0-80758 GCA_030580325.1 Sugiyamaella sp. yHKS617 | reverse complement strand
CCCCGGGGGCGGGGGGGGGGCCCCGGGCTGCGTGGTGCTGCGGGAAGACCTGCTGTTGGGCGTGGCCAGTGGATCCACCGAGGGAGCCTGAGAATAAGCGCTGCTCTTGTCTCTGGGGAAGCCTCCGGCAGCCGGGGCGCCGTCCCGGACCTTGGTGAGCTCAGCTTCGCGAAACCTGCTGTCTGTGTCGCATCCCCTATGGGCCGTGTTGCAGTGGTGCCGACCCAAATTATCCCAAAAGCATGGTACTCTTGTATTATATGTGGTCGAGACGGATCTGACTACTGAGGCATGCTTGATTATTATCTTATTTATTGTAGCAGTGATCGAGCGGTCCCGCTGCAAAGCTTGCGACCGCCTGGGGTGGCCGTGGCACAGTAATTTACCAATGTGGCACACCAGCAGTGCCCATGTCCCACTCGCAAGTGCCGTGGCACAACAGATTTCCCGTTACGGCACTGCAGATTTCAGTGCCGTAACCCATTATATATATCAAATATTTATATGAGTTGCGGCCTGCAGCCTCCAGTGCCACGACCCGTTTAAGAAAAATTATTATTTAATGAGTCGTATCACTGCAGTCTGCAGTGCCGCGACCCATATGCATCCAAGTTACATTGGTCCCGATCGAAATTATCGCAAGTACGGTACTCTTTTTTATCTTCATAGTTGAGGCTTGCCTAATAATTATTAAATAGACTGTAGCAGGGATCGTGCAGTCAACTTTAGTACCGGAATTCGCCGTGGCACTACCTTTAGTGCCCGGTTCCTGCTCGCAATACGCTAAATACTATTCACTCACTATGAGTTCTCTGATCCTGCAGCAGAGTACCGCGGCGATAAAATTAGCCGGTATGAACTGACTTCCGTCAAATGAACTAGACGTATCCGTCTCTCCGGTGTCATTGATACCTGCCTCGACTACCTCTGGAGCACCTCTGAAACTATTATACCAGGACGACTTAGAAGAAGCAGCAGTATCATGAGGTTAGTAAACTATACACCAGTGATATAGTAAACCTATAGTCCTTTACAAACCGAAAGAAGTTTCACATTTATGATTAATGCCCAGTTTCTATCAATGGCTTGGCAAGCACAGTTATCCCCGTGCAATTGTCTCTTCTCTGGCCAGATAGCCGGCTATTTATTAGGAGTCATCCCCCTGGAAGAAGACCGGACAAGCTCCTGGCCCACAGTTACCCGGCTTTATCACTCACTTCAGCGCACCTCAGTCGTTACCCGGTGTTCCAACTACAGGATCAAATTGTTACCTGGGTCGAGCCTACTGCACAGCCCCCAAAGGGCCCCGCTATATCTTGCCAACGCAAGACAACAGGGCTAGACCTTGGGAGTGACCTCCTCGGGTGTAGCCAGAGGAGTAGCGGGGTTCGCGGCAGCGTCCCGGCTGCCGGAACCTCAGGGAGAAGCAGCGCCAACCCACAGATCACGTGACCAGGAGAAGCGAAAACATATTGCCTAAATAGGAAATGCAGAGTCACAGACAGACTCGCGACGCTGGCTGCGAGTGAAACTTTCCGTGTGCAGAACATTAATATCGAGTGTCGTGGTTTTTCTTCCTTTCTCCTCATCGACAAAGTCCTTCATTATCCGAAAAGTAAGTTCGGGCGAACTTGCGGACAGGACGATGGTGGATGCAACAAAGGAGCAAATAGCAAATACAGGGGTCGGTCTCTCTGCGCTTGGTGTACTTTTGTGATGGGATGTGGAGCATTTGCTTCTCTCGAGTGTGAATGGTTTGCACTCCAAGGGAGCAACTGCTGAACATTTCATCAATTTGTAGATCAAGAGGCTTTGATACACCGATATCCGTGGGCGATACTAGCCAGGACAAAGACTCTGCAATGAAAGATTTGCAGACACTCTTTTTGTCGGTTTGTTAGGAAGCTTCTTCGTATATCAGTGAATTGGTGCTTTGACCAGTGACAGAGACTCGAAATTTGTATTTGGTTTTGATTTTTGATGTTTGCATACGCTATTGGATTGTTCTGCTGGGTACTTCAGATCTAAAATGAGTTCATGTCTTGTGACAGCAAGATTTCAGCCCAAATCTGTGGGACAAAGCGCTAACCTCAATAGAATGACTCGTACTTCCGTTCTTGCTGACGCCCTTAAGACCATTACCAACGCCGAGAAGGCTGGTAAGAGACAGGTTCTTCTCAGACCCTCGTCCAAGGTCATCATCAAGTTCCTCACTGTCATCCAGAAGCACGGTAAGTTTTATTGCGAATAGTAGGCGTGATCAAGCAAGCACGGACGCAGGCATGGGACGCAGTAGTGGGCGCAGAAACCAGGACAACGAAGCTACACAGTCAGAGCAGAGTATGATAATAGAGACTTTGTCTAGTGCTGCCTAGTGCGCCTAGCAAAGAACATATATTTCTCTTTTATAATGGCTGTTCGCGACAGCCTGCTACTCGAGCTGATAACTGGATGGATTGTCAGTTGACCATCTCTCTCTGTCTTTTAAATGCTCGAAATAACAATCTGGAGAATGCTTCTTACACGTCGATACTGCTCTCCCAGCGGTTTGGACGTTTACTTTCTCTTGACATCTTTTCTCTCATCCTCTGTTGTGGCTGTTAGTGGTGTGCGTTCTGGGTTCTTGGGTTCATTGATTAATTGATTTATTGCTTCGTTCGTTCATTGTTTGATTATCATCAACGCTCCTCTGACAGTTCATACTAACAAGACTAGGATACATTGACGACTTCGAGTTCGTTGACGACCACCGTTCCGGCAAGATCGTTGTCCAGCTCAACGGCCGTCTTAACAAGGTCGGTGTCATCTCCCCCCGTTTCAACGTCCGTATCGACGACATTGAGAAGTGGGTCACCAACCTCCTCCCCTCCAGACAGTTTGGTTACATCATCCTCACCACCTCTGCTGGTATCATGGACCACGAGGAGGCCCGTAGAAAGCACGTTGCTGGTAAGATCCTTGGTTTCGTTTACTAAATGTGTCGCCCTCATGACTGTTTAGTTCATGTATAAAAAAGACCACTCCAAAATAAAAGCTTTTTTTTGTTTTATGTCTGTATTTAATTGTGTTACGAATTGAAATGTTTGAAATTAATTAATCATTCTCATAAATAACAAAAGCAGAGTATTCATGCTGATTCAATTACAGCGTACAGCGTACGTAGTTGCCGTGGTATTGCCTCCCGCAACGCGTGCGATGCCCCGGACCGGACCCCGCTACTCCTCTCGCTCCGCTCAAATCGGGGTGGAATAGTCTGGGGTGTGTGAAAGACTGCGCGAGCTCCACTCCCGGAGGACCGGGCCCTCCTCGAGCGGCAGCGAGAGGAGCCACGGGGTCTGGGGCAGCGCCCCAGCTGCCAGAGGCATCCCAGCTGTTTTTTGCGCATTAACGACCCTGGCCCAAAGAAGGCTCGTAGACCGATTCCTTGTATGCTTTGATGTAGGATCTGGGCTGGGTGGAGTAGGATCCGCACTTGTCGGCGAGCAGGTGGCATGAGGTTTCGCGGATGATGGACTCAATTGACAGCTCCTGATCTACCCAATGGCGAATTGTGTCTTCGGCGGACTCGACAAACTGGCCGAAGTCGCGCGCCCGGTAGGCGTCGATTCGCGGGTCTGGTCGCTCCGCTGATACTGTCGGATCAACTGTGAAGGAGAGTGGAGGTTCAGCATCTTCTGTTCTGGTCCGGCCGCTTGCGTCGGCGCTGCTTCCGGCGCTGGTGTTTCCTTTAGTGCCAATGGAAAGAGAGGAGCTGCCACTACGACCCTGGTCAGCTACGTGCCCGCAGTAATCGAGAAGGGTGTCCCGTGCCAACCAAGCCGGAAATAATACCGTTGAAATGTGTTCTGCACATGATCCAGTTCGGGGCAAATGGGTCGGAAGGCTGTCGTCTGACTGTTTGCGGGAGTATCGCAGGAACGCTCGTATGGCAGAAGGCGAGTAGCATGACCCGGGGTTCAGCAGCTCCCGAATTTCTGCTGGAGGATAATGCTTGCCACCCCTGGATTCCATCATGGCAAAATGCTCGCTTGAATCAACTGGCGCTCCTATTTTCGTCTACACCGCCGGCATAACTCGCACTTATTGACCATATTCAAACTGGGGGCCGAGATTTGTGATACGCAGTCCCTTGGATTGAATTTATAGCTATCTGGCTGCCGGAATAGAAAGTTGTCCGGTTCGCTCATCTTCACGCCCAGGACGGGAACCTCTGCTGGGTTCACAGAAATACACCATTTATGGCTCTGACGGCTTGATAACCACCCAGCCCTTGAGCTAAAAACATGAAGCATTCACCTTTCCAGAGAATTCGGACCAGGATATTTCAACTTGAGATTTCGATTGGCCCTTGAAGACAGTTTTGCACAGTATCACTGGCGCTCCCATCTACATAGTGGCGCCGAAGTGGATCCGGCACGCTACAAGTCCTCTTTAGCCCACTAGTTACTTCGAGCAACACGTATTCTTCCAGCAGTTCGCAAAGCTTATGTCCAACTGGGAAGACCGTCACCCGGCTCAATACAACTTTATTTGGTATTATCCAGTGCATAGTCTATGGTTATCCGACTACCAATAGCGTGCTACCCGCCTTTAGAATTTAATTACCCGGCTTTGACTTAACCTTATTACTCGGCCCCCGGTATAAATCCACTCATTACCCGGTATTATTAGATTACCCGGCTGCGAACATCCAGTCAACCTAGGTATGAGAAGCTCTACCGCAGACAAAAGTTCGACCCACCGTGACCTTCGATGACCTACGATGAGCTGCGGCAACCCACAACAATCTTTACCCTTGACATACCATGACTATGATGACCTAGACTGATATGGTCGGTGGTCATTTGATTATAAGGTCATGTGGTTCAAGTCCGGGTAACCTCAGTGCTGCAAAAGTAGCCCAGATTAAAACCGGGTAATCTTCAATGGTCATAAGATCAACCGGGTAACTTAGGAATTTTATGCCCGCAATGCTGTTTAAACCGGGTAATGTGGTAATGTGCAAAGTCTTGTACATATTAACTGTTAATAACTGTTAATAACTGTTAATAACTGTTAATAACTGTTAATAACTGATAATAACTGTTAATAACTGTTCATAACTGTTAATAACTGTTCATAACTGTTAATAACTGTTCATAACTGTTCATAACTGTTCATAACTGTTCATAACTGTTAATAACTGTTCATAACTGTTAATAACTGTTAATAACTGCTATTGACTGCAATTGACTGTTAATAACTGAATACCGGATGAGCACTGCGTCTAGATTCGAGGATAGGAGAGGAGAAATAGGGGCCAGTGCTCGCAGGCACGAAGGAGATTTCTACTTCGCCCTGTCCTTTTTATCATATTTTTCGTCAATAACATGAACAGCCATCAACAGTTATTTACCTAGAACAGTTATTATCGATTGTTAACAAATATTATTAACAATTATGAACCGTTATGAACAGTTATTACAGTTGATGATTCCGGCTGCTGGTCCCAAAAGACGCCTCTTGTCAGAACATTTATTATTGAGAAGATCATAACATTGAGAAATATATAGATAAATAAGGTGAAGCGGTACTACTTCTAGGGCATGTCCGCATACTCGGCAGTCGGAGTTGAATTGTCTCCCGGTCTGAGACCCAGGGCAAACTGCCGCTTGACAGCCACCTCCAGACCAATTTGTTCGCCTTTGGTAAGTGCTGCTACGAGATATGCCGTAAGGACTTCAAACTCTTGTCTGTCCAGCGCTTGTCCTAAGTCCGGGTAACTAGGATCGTGACCCGTAGTTCGAGAGAGTTGGAGGACACAGGCATTTATCTGGCGAAGAAGAGCCCGGTCCCCCCTGATAAGTCCTGCTCGAACAGATTTGATATACTCGTGGACTATCGTTAATCGGTGGTGGAAAATTTCAATTGCTTTTGTTTGTTCCGAGATTTGCAGGGCAGATTGCGATTTTCCGTAGGGCACCGTCAACGCAGTATTAGGGTCAATCGCGGCACTCTCGTCGACTGTGAGGTCGTCACTATGCCTTCGGCCGTGTTTGATAATATCGTCTACACCTATTCTCTCCGCCTCCTCGGATTCTACTTTAATATGTCCGATTTCTACGAACGAAGTGCCCGTGTTATCTGCGTTACCATTTTCAATTGTAGCCGCAGTGCCTCTATATAGCACTTCGTAAGCTTTCACTGGCAACTGCGATAGAATGACCTGGCTTTTTGTCGATGGGTTGAAGACAAGCAAGATAGGAACATCATATATCTCGGACACTTGCTCTTGAATTTTAAGGCAAGTAGAATTAGGGGCCAGATCCTCCACAGCTGTGTTAACGTAGAACAACCCAAGCAGACTGTGATCTGGGAAGTTCACTTGATCTGCTCAGTTAGTTCGATCACTTGGTACAGCACATTCAAAATCACAAGCCATTGAGGAATCATACTTACACAGTTCAATTTTTCTATTCAGATACTGGAGATCTACATTAACAGAATCAGGGCTGCCAGGCTCCCCTGGCAGAATATCGATCAACAGGTCGCTAGCATTGTGAATGACCACATCCCGGTTCGTTCTAGTTCCAAACAATGCACCAACGACTACCCGTGTTAGAATTCACAGACCTCAATTCTGGATCGAATACAGTACTACCAATTTGAACGCAAGCGCATTGAAGAAAAGAAGAAACGGCTGCTACTTACAAGTTGTCTGGCCCTTCAGTCTGCCCCGCGTGCAATAGTCGGATATATTGAGAAGCGGAAGTGGATGCAACACCAGCGTTGATTCGCTGGACTCTGTGTTCGATACAGCCACAGCCATTCTTACCTGCCGATGTGAATCCTATGAAAGATAACACCTGTTACCAACCTACAATTCCGGTAACCAATACTCCAAGGTCAGCCGCATGGGTGCACCATGATTTATATCAGGTCAGTATTTAACGAATCAATTAATATGTGGGAATAATGCTCTTTGGAGAGTATAGGGCTACGTTGTTGTTACGTCTAGAGCTAATTGGACTCGGACTTGAGTATTGAGTCATGCCATAATTTTCGCGCTTTCTCTTTTTCCTGCTATGGGGCAGGCATCATTCGGGAATCCGAGCTGTCCAAAGCCAGTTAATTTTGGTTTAGTGAATATCAGCGCATAATAGGTTCTATGATTTCTGTTAGCTCTGCTAGCTTCATCTCCCTCACGTGCGGAAATAATTAGGATCCTTTGGATCTTATGCAGGGTTTAATTGCACTGTACATAGTCTCCGAAAAGGGAAATTTCTAAACAAAACAACGAATCATATCAATTTTTATTTATGCACGAATTATTAACAGAAATGTACAGCTCGTTTAAGCGAAAATAGCAACTTTGATAACTAGATTTCCCTCAGCATCCTGTGGTTTAGAGGCTATTTCAAACGCCTTGGTGACATTTTCAAGCCCTGCCACCTTGTGAGTGATGATCTTGTCAATGGCAGGGATTAGACCAGCTTCAAGAAGTTTAACACCAGCGGCATAGTTGTTTGCATATCGGAAAACACCAATCATGTTAATTTCCTTCAACAGGGCGGGCCCAAGGTGTAACGTCTGAATGGGAGTACCCATGCCAACGAAAACAAATCTGCCACCAGCAATGGTAGCATACAAACCAGCCTGAACTCCCTGTTCAACACCGGTACATTCAAAAGTAATATCAAAAGGAACTCCCTTATCAGGGTTAGTGTTTAACAAGTCATCAGCGATTGCTTGTGCAATTTCGAGTTTCTCCTCAATGCTTTCACCTCGCTTGGGAACGACGACATGGCCATGAGTAGCTAAACCGTTTTCAAGAGCAAAATCAACTCTCTTCTGGGAGATATCGTAAATGACAATAGTAGTGGCACCACTGAGCTTAGCGACGGCGGCACAGAGCAGACCGATAGCACCAGCACCAATGATCAACACTGAAGCGCCTGGGAACACCTGAGCTTTCGTTCCAGCATTTAAAGCAACGGCTAGCGGCTCTAATAAAGCGCCTTGCTCTAGAGGAATTGAATCTGGCAGCTTGTAACACCACGAAGCGGAGCAATTGATTTTCTCTTGCAAGGTACCTTGGAAATGTGGGAATGCTTTGGCGCTTGATCTGAACTTCATACTTCCGCAGAGATTATATTTACCACTCTTACAGAATTTGCATTCGCCACATGGCTGGCCAACCTCGAGGGCAACCTTGTCACCAACTTTGAGACTGGTAACATTTGGACCCACAGCAGTCACTACACCAGCTGATTCATGTCCCAACGACAGCGGTTGACGAACCTTGAAATCTCCATTCCTACCATGCTTGTAATAGTGTAAATCAGATCCACAGAGAGTAGTGCATTTGACTTGAACCTGGACCTCGCCATTACCAGGACTCTCAATTTCTCGTGTCTCGAGACCAATGTTAAGTTCTTTATAGAGCACGCTGGCTTTGATGGAATCGACAATCATGGTCAGATTAGTTCTAGTAATAATTTGAAATGCCAAACACAAGGATTATCAGCTGCTGAATTCTTGCTACTCAATAGCTGTATATATATAAAATAAACACACTCCAAGAGACACAATCTATCAAGCTGAAATGCCTGGAAATACCTGATGATCCCGTATGCCGGTCTGTGGGGGAAGGCACCCCCACCTACCGAATCTGGTCAGGGGAAATGCACCCCCACAGAGCCATGCTCCAACCCCCACTCCGGCGACCTAGATATATCCTACCGAAATTTCACTTCCCCATATTTCTCCGCAAATTTAGTTTTACAAGATTGATATAACGACTTCAGAATGGCCAGTGTATTCTCGCTTAATGGCAAGACTGCCCTGGTAACTGGTGGTACCCGTGGTATCGGGGCAGCAATGGCTGTAGCTTTGGCAGAGCACGGTGCTGATGTCGTGCTAGTACAGAGAGATACAAGCAACCAATCAACAAAATTGGCCATTGAAAAGCGTGGCCGCAAAGCTCATATTGTCACTGCTGATTTATCTAGCAAAGAAGATGTGGGCACAATTGTGAAGAAGGCCCTCGAAGTAGCAGGAACTCTAGACATTCTGCTGAATTGTGCTGGAATTCAGAGAAGACACAAAGCTGAACAATTTCCTGACAATGACTGGGACGAAGTCATTCAAGTAAATCTATCCACAGTTTTCAGACTTGCTCGCGATATTGGAGCCCACTTCCTTACCAAAGAGCCCGACTCTGGGGGAGTTCGAGGTAAGATCATAAACGTGGCCTCGCTGCTGACTTACCAGGGAGGAATCACTGTTCCCGCTTACGCTGCTTCCAAGGGTGGTGTGGGTCAGCTCACAAAAGCTTTGTCGAACGAGTGGGCTTCAAAAGGCATCAATGTAAATGCCATTGCTCCTGGGTATATCAACACCGACATGAACGAAGCCCTGATTGCAGACCCTACTCGAAGCCGTCAGATCTTGGAGAGGATTCCTGCCAACCGCTGGGGGAGACCTGAAGATTTTGTGGGCCCTGTCGTCTTCCTCGCTTCAAATGCTTCAAATTATGTCAGCGGTGAGGTACTGGTCGTTGACGGTGGGTGGATGGGCCGCTAAGGCACGTTTTTGGTCCTAATGGTTTCCTGACAACGAACTAATAAAAGCCCTGTTCCATCATCTCAAACGTGCGGATCATAGTATATGGATATGGTATTCATAACTGATGCACATTTTGAGTAGTGACAGATCAGTCCCTGCATGAATCTTAACGCGCTATGCCTGCATATCCAACTTATCGATAGTAACATAATCAATAAATTAAAAGTTTTGTTGGCTAGTCTGCTCATAACCGATAGGTACTATCCCAGGGCCATCAAGCCAAAGATTTGAAATCCAAAGCGACAATGACACTCTCTGGCCGTCATGCTCTCATTTTTCTAGTTCACTTGCTTGGTCGGGCGTTGGCCTTCATTAACCCAATTGAAGTTAAAGGGCGTCAGTTCATTGACTCTGTCACCCTAAAGCCGGTAAGAAATTCGTCTGAAATCATAGATGATATCGGTATTAACAGGTGCAGTTCTATATTAAAGGAGTGGACTATCAACCCGGCGGGTCATCCGCATATATGGGGAGAGCTGATCCACTTTCTGATGTTGAGTCTTGTTCCAGAGATATTTTTCTTTTCCAACAACTCGGTATTAATGTAAGATAAGCCATTGTCAAGCAACAATGGAGTAATTTATTAACGAACTTGTAGGCAATCAGAGTATATACAGTCAGCCCTGATCTCAACCATGACGAATGTATGACATTGTTAGCCCAGTCAGGAATTTATGTAATTCTGGACGTGAACTCTCCCAGGGTCGGTGAATCATTGAATAGATATGAGCCCTGGACATCGTACAACAGAGAATATACTGAGCATGTTCTTAAAGTTGTCGAACAGTTCTCAGGCTATAATAACACTCTCGGATTCTTTGCTGGAAATGAAATTATCAACGACGAACAATCTGCTATGGTGAGTAACTCAGCAAACAAAATTTAAACATGAGTCTGTCTCAAAATACTAACATCCGTAGGCTTCGCCTAACTACATCAAAGGAATAATCCGGGATATTAAAATGTATATTAGCAACCATGGTCCTCGAAAGATCCCAGTTGGTTATTCTGCAGCTGATGATTTGCGATATCGCATTTCTTTGGCTCATTTTCTTGAGTGTGGCGACGAATTTACCTCAGCTGACTTCTATGGTGTCAATTCTTATCAATGGTGTGGTCATCAGACGTTCAGTTCGAGCGGCTATGACAACCTGGTAAATGATTACAAGGATTACTCATTGCCTATTTTCCTCTCTGAATACGGGTGCAATGCGGTGTACCCAAGATTATTCCAAGAAGTCATTGCTTTATACACTCCAGAAATGGCAGAAGTATTCAGTGGAGGGTTGGTATATGAATTCACCCAAGAACCTAACAACTATGGATTGGTAGAGCTGGATCAATCTGGCAACGCATATACTATTGGCGAGTTTGATACTCTTAAGGAGAAATTCGGTCAGATAAACGAGTTTGAGCCGCAAACACCAGAGGAGAAAAGCAGGCCACTTGTTTGCAAGGAGGCATACGATAATCTGAATATGGAGATCCCTATTCCGGACAGCTTTGGTCTTGACATGATAACCAATGGCCTGCCAGTACGTAGAGGAACGTATGTTCGAGTCCCGGCAAATGCCACGATGCACAGAATTTACAACACTAATGGAGAGGAAATGATTAACAAAGACATCAGAATTGTTCAACCTCTTGTATTTCACTCTCCCGAGAGAGAGCAGCAAGCCGAAGCATTGGATTCATATTCCAGCTCTGTTACAAATAACACTCTACCTCCAGGAAGTGAATATGCGACTATTAGTGATACTGTTGCGCAACCCACTTTACCGTCCACTGTTGCAAGAAGAAAAGAGGAGAGAAAGTACCTAGACCAACACAAGAAGCTGAATGGTGATTTCTCAGAATCATCGGCTAGCGCCTATCCAACTTCAAGGGCATCCAAGGCAAGTGAAACAGCCAACAGCAGCGGACAAAGATTAGAATGCTGGGAGCTCGTACTTCCAACGCTTGTCTGTGCAATCATTGGAATCTATTATGGTATGTTTTAAATTGCTAATAAATATATGCTAAAAATTATAAACAATAGAGTTCAGACCAATAAATAGTTCTCACCAGCAACCATACATTAACTGGTCAGAATGTGGCCAGCCACATCCTTTACTATGAAGTTGTTTATAGACTGTTTCAAAGAAGTGGAACTGTCAATGACATTGGACAAGCGAGACAGCTCCTCGGTGCTCAAAAGACTAGTTCTAGTTGTAAGAACTACGATACAGGACTTCATCGTGTGATTATTCGCCATTCGCTCGCCCAGTGCGACCAGAAGATTAGGAATCAAGTTGTGAGACAGGAAAATAGAAAGAGATTTCAAACATGGTAATGCATCAGGCGAAGTCAACGCATGCAAAAGGGGTTCTATATTATTAAAAGTCGAAAGTTTTCCCCAATGTGAGTAAGACTTGCGACAAAACTGGAACGGAGGCGATCCAGAATTGAGAGCTGCAAGGTAAGGCGACAGTTGTTCCGAAAGGGGCATCATATCTATGCAACCAATATTAAGATATTCGAGTTGTGGAAACATTGCGGTCAGATCACAGGTCCGTAGGGTCTGCGCATCGATAGACAAAGACGTAGCCAATCGATCAAACACGGACCGCTTAGCACCAGCGTATACCTTACAGTTGGAAAGAAAAATGGTGTGAGATGGGGCAGTCACTGGAATGCTTGGGAAATAAGAGTTCTCCATTAAAGAGGGGGTAGGCGGTGAAGACGAGAACGGATGTGAAAATGGAGACGTCGGTGGAGAAACTTTGGTGGAAAATGTTGAGAGCCCATCCCTGTCTTGGTTCAAGCCAACGAGAGTCATAGAGTGCAAGTACAATTTTTGATAATTCACAAAGGGCCATATGAGAGACTCAGTGACGCCAACTCTCCAGCCGTCTTCAGACGACATGAACAGAGATATTAATTTTTGCGGGAGGACTTTTGGGGGAAACAGGTTCATGAGAGAGGTGGGAAAGTCGAAGTTCGGCGAAATTTCTCTGAGTTCGATGTGTTCAAGATTAGGCAGTTTGGTGATTATCTCGAGAATAAGTTCAGGCCATGACTTCTCTATGGGCGCGGCACTGGACGTCGCCATCATATGGCCCAAGTGCCCCATATCTGCCTGGAAGTCTTTGACTGGGTGGACAAATACAATGTGTTTAACAAAGAGTAAAGGCCTTGTACTCGGGTCGGACCGCTTTTTAGAGCTTTTACTAGAGCAGACGCCTTTATAAAAAGACTTCGCTTGCCGCTTGCTGGTTATAACCACTTTATCGTACAAGATATCATGAGAAAGTATAGCGTTAAGATATTTGCAAGTTGCTGACAAAGAAAATAAGTCTTTTACAAAGTCTCGTATCTCCCTTTCGCCGACGAGCTCTTCTAAAATATTTTCAATAATCTCAGCTGGCAGCACCCCTAAATTCGCCGGCGTTTGGGCCCAACGCACGCGCTCATCTGGGGACACAAGCGCGACCTGGCCCTTGGTCCGGAGTTTATTCAAAAACGAAAACCGTATTTTTTTCATCTCAAATGCTGGCACAGCAATATATCATCAATAGCCAAAGGCGGTGCCAAAAAAATATACCCCTAATTTTTTGAAATGCAGCTTAGCGGCTCAGCACGAGTTCGAAACTGAAGTCTTTACCCAGTCTACAACAAAATGAAACGAGAAAAAGATTTGTAAAAGTTAAAATCAAAAACAAAAATCACAGGCTTAAAGTAAAAACAGTCGATGCCGTTCGGCCCCCGAAAGCCAAGCGTCTGTACGTCGACCTACACTGCGGTGCGTCTGCTATCAAAGCGGTTATCTATGCAAATTTGATGCGTGGCTGGTGAGACTGAGGCGGTGCAGCCAGCCGTTCTCTGTGGCTGCTTTCGCCGACTGCGCTGAAAGCCCTATCTAGGGTCATCTAAACAATCTGTTGGCAAGCTGTAGTTTTCTTATGAGTCATCTCTATATGTTGGTTGGCCTGCCGTATGACTTATAACGAACTACAGTAACCACCTACGCAGACGACCTATGATAAGTAACGACGATTGTCATACACAAAGCCGCGATGCCTACGCAGAGCTACGTTGACCTACACAAAGCTAAGATGACTGAAGCAAAGCTATGACCTAATCAGATCTAAAAAGGATCCAGCTTTCTTTTCCTGTACCAGCGTACACTGTTCAGATGTTTCTCAGATTGTACTATAGCTTCATCGTATGGTTTTGATTGTTGAATTCCGATGTTAGCATTTATCCGATCTTATGCTATAAATGAGGTTAGAAGAATCCCGACCGAGGCAGCTCAACCCCACCTTTTGATCCCCTGGCCGAAGTGTTCGTTTCATAGATTGAAGACTCAGATTCCACTCATTTTGTTTCGTGGTACAGCTTCCTGATCTCTCGACACTATTGGTTCACATACTGATGCTCATTTCCAGCTAAAATGGACTACTTCTCGTCGCTGAATGCGAATTCGCTTGACCCGGATACGCCAACCATCTTCGAGCTGTTGTCGGCTAAACAGCTCCAGGACCTGATTTCACCGTCGCTTCGATATATACTCACCTACTATGCTCAGAGAAATCCTCAGTATCTGCTGAAAATAGCGAACAGGTATGACGAGTTGTACCTGGTTTTGATGGGCCTTGTCGAGTACTACCATCTGAAGAATTGGAATTCGTCATTCACAGAGAAGTTCTACGGAATCAAAAGGACACGAAACTTAGCCACCAGAGCATCTCTAAACACCAGATTAGCAGTCCCCGGTCAATTTGAGAAGCATAGACGCCTGTCGAAGAAACAGGTGTTAGGGTCACTTTTCTTTGTCATGGCTGTACCATACATCAAGGAGAAACTAGAAGCACGATATGAGGTTCTCAAAGGTCGGTACATGTTTCGCAGTGCTGACAATGATAGAGTGAGAGCGTACGAATCTGGGTCGTTTAAAGAAAAAGTTCGATTCGAACTGGATCAGTGGTTGCTGAAATGGTACCCGACTCTCACCATGCTAGAATCATCGGCATCACTTGCATTTTATTTACTCTATTTATTTTCTAAAACGACTTCATCTGGTCCAGCCGACTTTCTTTTGGGCATGAAATATTCGCGGATGAGCCAGTACGACTACCAACTCAACGACGGCACAACCCAACAAGCACTGCTCACTGGACAGCTGGGTGATGAAGAAAATTCCACCTCTTTCGGTGATAAGCTTGTCGATCTCATAACCACTACACAAGGATTAGTGAAGGTAAAAGACCTGACTCTTTCTGGCCTTTCATTTGCTCTTCCGACGTCAATGTTTTTGCTCAAGTTCTTGGAATGGTGGAATGCGAGCGACTTCGCGAGGCAGTTATCCAAGAAAACCCGGGGGAGCGGCACAGAAGACGAGAACCTGCCTGTTCCTGAGTACCCTAAAAGACAGACGAGCTCTGGCCTGTGCCCTCTATGCAATGGCCCCATTACTAACCCCACTGCAATCGAGACCGGCATTGTCTTCTGCTACCTCTGCATCTACCGACACCTTGAGAATGGCGACCCTCATACCGGCGGCCGCTGTCCCCTCACGGGTCAGCGTCTCCTGGGCTGTAAATACTCCCCCGAGAAAGAGGGCTGGGAGGTCTCGGGGCTGCGACGTTTAGTATTATAATAGCATTTCTCACGATATGAGTAGCCCAATTCAAGATTAGCAAGGGACTAGGGGGCTGGCGCAGCGCCCCAGCCGCCGGAGGCGTGCCCTCCCAGTCGGGTGGGAGCGTTACAAGATGTAGAGTTCCATTATTACAGGAGTCGATGCAAATACATAGTCTTCATGCAAAATAATATCAAATAACATAAGCGGAGATCAAGCCATGATTCTCTCCTCGCGGGTGCGTTCACGAGCATCATCAACAATCTTGTCCCAGTCGGCAACGGTGACGTAGTAAGTCTCACCTATGGAAATGCAGATAAGGCCCACGGTGACACCGGTCCACAGACCGTAGAGCTCCCAGTCTAGCTTGAAGCCGAGGAAGAACGCCAGAGGCAGGGCGATGACATAATAGAAAAAGAGATTCAGATAACCGCCGAGGTGTTGCATACCTTGACCTCTCAAAACACCACCAGCAACGGCTCCAGCAGCATCGAACAACTGCATAAAAGCGCAAATGGGGAACACATTGGCGACGAGCTCAATCACTTCTTCGTCGCTGCTGAAAAGGCCACCGACTTCGTATCTGAACAAATAGAGCACGACTCCGTTGAAGATGGCAATAAAGTATGAGGCACCAATGGCTACGTTGCCAGCAATCTTAGCAGAAGGTGCCAGGGTAGCGCCAATGAAATTCGCCACTCTGCTGGAACAAGCAATGGACACGGCGAAGGGAATTTGGTAAGAAAGCGAGGTAAGTGTAGACAGAACGGACTGAGCAGCCAAAGCAGTGGTTCCGAAGTAGGAAGAGGCCAAAGTCAAGACTTCGAAAGCCAAGAACTCAGCTTCAACCATGATGACACCAGGGACGGCCAAGCGAAGCATGGGTCCAAAATTTGTGACCGCTTCTTTGGAAAAACCATTCCAGCACTTTCTGCCATCGATGAAGTAGACATAGCAGAACAACAGGATGGCCATAAGCCAGTCAGTAGTAGCAACGGCGACAGCAGCGCCATGGAAACCCATACCAATTGTTTCATTCCAGACCAGAACGTAGTTGAGAACCACATTAATTGGGGCACATATAAGAAGAACGAGAGTACTGGCGTGGAAAATACCCTGAGCCTGGACAAATCTCTTGCCACACTCGAAAAGAATGTATCCAGGCACGCCGAAAACAACGATTCTCAAATACTGTACTGCCAGGGCAGCGAGTTCCTTTTCAGGAACAATAGCGGTAAGCAAGATATCAGCGTTGACCCACAGAGCAGCAACAGGGATGAACAGAATAGCAATCATAAGCACACACTTTTGGAAATAAATACCCACCAAACCAAGGTTACCAGCGCCATAAGCTTGCGAACAAAGGGTATCTAAACAAGTGGCCAGGCCCTGAATCATGGCAAAACCAGTGATACTGGCAGTCATAGAGGCCAGAGAAACGGCACCCAGCTCGGTCTTACCAAGGTGACCGACCGAGAAAATCGAGGCAACCACTAGAGAGTATTGCAGAGAAAAGGTCACAATTAAAGGAGCAGCGTTGACGACCAACACGGACACTTCTCTTTTGACGGTGGTATTGACTAGGCCGTTAGTGACAGCCTCGTCCCAGGCCTTGTTCGTATCGCGAACCTCTTCGCCGGCCTCTTCGATTTCCTCGGTGGTAGGGGGGGCGATGGACCCATGTCTGGCCTTGGTAACTTTGTACTGAATGTTGTTATCAGCTAACAAAGCCTGCTGTTCTCTCGCAAGAGCAGTAGCCTCTCCAGCAGACAAGATAACTTCGTCCTCGTCCAGAACATTGTCGTCGGTCAGGAAAGAGCCTGCCGACGGAGAAAGATTTCTGATCAACGCATCAGCAAAGCCCTGTCTTCCAACAGAACCGCTGACGAGCGATGGTCGCTTGGTCGAGTTGGCGAATCCTCGATTAGCTGGGACGTCAATGAAATACGGTTGGGGTCGAAGAGTGGAGCCCGACGCAGAACCAGATCCAGCACCTGAACCAAAGCCAGATCCGGGGCCAGGGACCGAACCGGGGGCCGAAGCAGAATCACCGGTAGGTTGTAATAAGGGAGACGTCTCTGTGGACATATTCGAAAACTAATCCCGTATACCTTTAGAGTATGAAGTACAAGGTATTCGGTGGTTAATGTGGGGATCGAGGCAAGAAAATTAAAGTTCGATGCTTATCGCAGGAGATTAGCAAATCAGCCAACCATCAACAGAGGAACAGAAAAGTATCGAGTATCCCAAGGTTGGTTCCTGGTTTCCATGAATGAGCTAGCCCGATCACCGTCTTTTTAAGCAAACAAGAACACACTGCCAACCTGTGAAAAGGTAAACTACAAGTTTTTTTTCGCTTATATATTCCAAGGCTCGATATACAATACGCGATATTCGCAAACAGTGACCAGAACCAGCCACTTAAAGCACAGGACTACATAGTACATATCCAATTGTGTCCGGCTGCTACACAAAAACATTTTCTTCTGCGTCTTGAGTTGCCGATTAAGGCTGCTTTCCGCTAGCCTCTTTCCAAATTTCTGCATTATCTTGCATTATTCCTGCAGACCGCTGCCGATACATACCGAATGTAGGAAGTCTATCCGTGTTTGATCCAATCTGTGCCCTCGGAGGGCTTCTGGGACTGAAAATATCTGGAGAAGCTCCAACAGACCGCTATATGGTGCCGGAACGGGAATGCTAATGATGGGAGCTGCCCCAGGTCCGGCTGTGCTCGCGTCGCGAGCAGCTCCGCTTGCATGGACTGCGGCCACCGGCGAGCGAGTTCGGTGGGAGTCCGAATGTCTCCAAGGCCAGCGGCAGCCTGTCTGCTGGCGCTTTTCCAGGCATCAATGCAGCACGCGAACTCTGAAACGGAGCTGCTTGCCGTACCGGCGCAGCAGAACACGCTCTCTACCATCTAGCGCTACCTTCAAGCCAATGGACCGGTGCCTGTTGTCAGCTGCCAATGTGGTTACGCCCGACGATACCTGCCAGTCATTGTTTAGGCCGAATCAGTGGCCAGCAGCCCGCAGCATGCAACCTCGACAGACGTCAACCGTCTGCCCCTTAATCGAGATGCCACCACAGTGGAATCGTGCACGTCGGCCCTGGCGGCGCTGTCCGGACCCCGGCCCGTTGGCCACCGGGGAATCTGACAGACACTCGAGCGCAGCGAACGACCCTGCGTGCGCCGCCCCGTCCCTGCTGCTCCTCTCGCTTCGTTCGAAAGAGTCAGGACCACTCCACCCCGACAGTGTAGAAAGTGACCAGCTTGAGTATAGCGAAAACTCTAACATCCGTGCGTCCCGCGGAGAGTCCCGACTCGAGTGGAGCGAGAAGAGTAGCTAGGTCCGGGGCAGCCCCCGACCGCCGGAGGCTCCTCCCGCTCTTGCAAGCCGAGCCGCCAGCCCAGTACCCAGAGTGGCCAGCTGTTGCCAGCCATGCGCTGCTGGAGGAGCGAGACGAATCGGCTATAGGAGCAAGAAGGCTATAGGAAAAAAACGATCGATTGACCGCGAACCAGCTGGTTGCATTCTAGCACACACAACCCTGGAGTCGTTATTACGTTATAGGAGAGCAGAGGGACGCTACGCCCATAATACTGCTCGAGAGCAATAGACTTGCGCCACAATCATAAGTCAGACAGCCTCCGAAAGCGAAAGTTGACGCGTAACCAGGCACCGCACAAAGTTGACTTAGTAGCCACGCGTACCCAATATTACCGATTGAGAAACGGTGCTGCTATTGCAAGGGACACAGAAGAACTTCCCGATCCTGCATGGAATCTGTACAGCGCCAGTGTGAGTCGGATTAATTAATTTGTCCGCCCTGCATAACGGAAAATTTTTATTGCTGTCAATAGTGGTTCGGGGCTTAAGGTTAAGCTTGTCTCGGAATATGGGATGGTGATCTCCATGCCGAGCCGAGAAGCGCCAAATATAGATCGACATAGAGTTGATTTATCCGAAACATTGCCAAGCTAAAAGTGTGCACGAAATTGGCACGAAATTGGCTCTTGAAGGTTGAGTTTACGGATGACACGAGCTAGGGCGGACCTGGACTGCAAGTGGAATATTGCTGCAGGCCGGCGTGAGCCGTGGAAGAAGCTCCGCTCATTATACAAACTTAGGACAATCTCTGGCCCTATTCCAAAAATGTGAGAGAATGGGCAGAAGGGCCTGGATAGCTAGTACGCGTACGTGCTAGTTACGGGATAATCTGCTCGCTATCAGTGAGTCACGCCCAGGCAGCGGCAGCTAGCGGGAGCAGCAACGGCGACGGGCAGCGTCACAGCGCTGAAGCCAGGCCGGCAGAAACCGGTCATGTCAGCATACAGCTTGTTTGCAGTAGCAACCCATGTTGCGCCATTAAGGCTGGTATCGCAGGGCCACCGATACCCGCCGACCCAATGGCTACATACTGCATGGTATTAGATCGGCTCCTGGCAGATCCAGGGGATGGTGCAGGCGTGACAGCCAGCGATACTAAAACAATGAACTGTAGTAACATATGAATCCATGGCGTGACATTCAGTAACATGACATGTGGGTTTTGGCGAGTAAAGCGAGACTGGTTCAGACCAGATTCTTAGAATCGGCTTCCAGGAGGGCTTTGCGCATGCCCCAATTGTTCATGCTTTTGCCATGTCCAAAGGCTGTTTGAAACGTGCTCTGACGGCTGGGCTGAACGTGCAGGTGTAGGCGTACTTACTTTTCCAGCTGTCGCATCTTAATAGTCAAATCCATGTCAGACTGTACACGTGCATACCACCTTGCACGGTCCGTTCTGGGCCGGCCGACACCACCCGTGGCTCAGAGATAAGGCGCTACTTCCGCCGGCCTGATCATCAAAGTTAACCGGCCAGCTTGAGACAGGGGCGCAAGCCAACATCTACAGACGTCTGGTCCACTGAAGCTAGAAGCCGAAGCCAAAGCCAAAGCCAAAGCCAAAGCCAAAGCCAAAGCCAAAGCCAAAGCCAAATCTATGCACGCAACTAGAAAAGCGCAAAAGAAATTTCATTTCTCGGTTCTATAGCTGCTTTGTGTTGTGCTGTTAACCGTATTCTGCTCTCTTTACGTCACGTCACTTCCTCCCCCTTCATTCATCCCTGCTCTATCACAGAGCTAATGTATTTTTTGTATTCCAGGAGACCACTTCCTATTTGACGTTGTGTTCATTCACATACGCGTATAGAAAATATCACTTCAGCACTTTTATTATCTTGGAAAATTCAGTTTCATTGTCTACGCCATTGCTAGCTCGGGCAATGGCCGGCTCCTGGCTCAAAAGAACGTTATCTCTACGCATCTGTAGTCATACTAAGATGCACAGCTGCGGTTGGGATATATGTAAAGGACGGTCCGGATCTAGCAGGCCCATCGCAACGGTGCAAGAAGATATTTATTATACTACTAACGGTTGCAGATTGACCAGCGAGTTGCATCAATCACATCACCGAGATGGCGGCATGCAAAAAGCAAAATAGCCATGGCTCATATAACCTCTATACGTACCTGTACATGATAAGGTAGAGCGAGGCCCGGTGCTCTTATACAGTGGCATTTCTCATTATTTGATCTGTCCGTCTTACTAAACACAACACAGCGCATCACTACACCGTCATTGTTACCAGTATCGAGCTGATTTCTCGCTGACCGAATCCAAATCACTTTGCCTCATTATAATTTCCACCGTTGTCAGCTGGATACTGGAGCTCTAGGAGACTGTGATCCACAACGATAGCCACAGCAACAGCGCAACAGCAACCGTTCCCGGCATAGCTCTTCCAGGCCCTTTCAGCAGGTTATCGGCCATCGTTCAACGGAAAAAAGCTTCCGTTTACTGCTACACTGTCTTAGCTGCACTATACCGATACGCAAGAGCTGCAGCTCGAGTTTCCAGAGGCGAAAAATTATATTATTAGAACGTGGGCCTTTGAACAGACACAACTTCCTGAGAACGACAGAGGCCATAGGTACAACAAAAGTTTGAAACGGTCCGATATCCAGTTCACCAAGAGCACAGCTCTAAGTTCGTTATCGCGGGCTCTCTCTTTCCACGCCTGAGCCTCAGCCAGTTCCTCGGTTATCGTGGTACCCCCACTTATTGGCATATTCGGAGATATTTCGCACCAATTGAAGGACCTGCGTAGACCATCCATCAGCCGATAAGACCTAGCCGTGATAATTGAAAAAATAGCACAATCCGGCCCCTGTCCCTATCTATCGTTTTGTTTTGATCTCAAATCTTCATCCTCACTTCTGTGCTGGCCAAAGTATAAACAGCGCTAGCTTGACCGAGACGTAAACCTTATATTTATATCTCGCCATGGTCCTGCTAAGAAGTCAGAGTAGCTTCCTCACGCTGTTCGACATTCGGTACGTAATCGGCCCCCACGGGCCCAGACGCTCGCGAAGCGAGCACAACGGGTCCGGGCAGAGCCCGGCCGCCGGAGACAGCGGACGATTCCCAGGGACACCACCGTGATCCAAATGCTAACGATGCCAGAATCAAGTCCACCGAGAGAAATGTCATAGTGCTCCGAGGCTCTCCGGAAGATGCCGCGTCGGTGCTGTTATCAGGCTCGGTTGTGTTCTCGACTAACGACGCCATCTCGATACGAAGGATCACTCTGAAACTAACCGGTACGTTGAAAATGAGCTGGTCCGAGGGTCTGACCGCTAGAGGGACTCTTGCAGGAAAGCCTGTTAGATATGAATCCGTTCTGTTTGATCACGAGTGGGATAATCTCGAGAACGGTGGAGGCGGTCTTTCCCGCTCGAGAAATGGTTCTAGCGCTTCGTTATCGTCGAGTTTTGGCGCCAGTGGTAGCGGCACCGGCAATGGTAGTGCTGGTATTGGATCTCATGGCCCGGGCAGTGGTACTGCTACTCCGAGCACTACGAAGACATTGTCAGCTGGAAACCATGAGCTGCCTTTTGAACTGGTCATTCCTGGTGACACTCCTGAGTCCATAGAGGGTTTAGAGGGCGCTCAGATGGTGTACCGCCTGGTGGCTGTGGTAGAAAGAGGCAGGTTCCAGAACAACCTAACTGCCAGGAAGCATATTAGAATCGTGAGAACAATTGGATCAGACAATTTCGAACTGTCTCAAACTGTGTCTATTTCCAATACATGGCCTGGGAAGATCGACTACACTGTTGAGATTCCCTCCAAGGCCGTAGCTGTCGGATCTAGTTTCCCGGTGAACTTCACTCTCGTACCTATGCTGAAAGGATTAAAACTTGGTGTCATCAAGGCTCAGTTGGTTGAATTCGTTACCTTGGCTACCCCACTAGGAAGCACCAGCAATTCTGAAAAAATCCGCCATGAGACGGTTATTCCTGCCCCTGAAGATGGTTTCGAGGGACAGGACTCGTGGGAAGTTAATGAAATGATCCAGCTGCCATCGAGTTTGTCAAAATGCACTCAAGACTGTATAATTGGTCAGTATGTTAAGGTAGCTCACAAGATCAAGTTCGCTGTCGGTCTAATCAACCCTGACGGTCATATATCCGAATTGCGCGCATCTCTTCCCCTTTATTTGTTCATCTCCCCAAATGTTCCCGTCTCGTCCCTTGATCCTACCATTCTACAAATCCCTGGCAGTTCTAGACAACCAGAGGAAGAGATTCTGTTTTCAAACAACAGCAGCCGAGAGGCGAGCACTACCGCTCTCGGCGCTTTAGACGGAGGTGCACCTCCAAACTACGAGGACCATATTTACGACAGACTATGGAATGGCGTTCCCACGCCTAGCTTAGAGAGTCCTGAGGGAAGTGTACCATCCACTCCAAGATTACGATCGCGCCGTAACTCCCTAGATCACGATCATCTAATGATGACCGCTTTGGACCCCGCCCAACGCTCTCAGTTAGCAGCTGGTCTTCGAGCTTTAGAGTTACAGCAGCAGAATACTGGTGGCTCTCTAACTCCAGGAATAGCTACGAATCATTCTTCTAGAACACATAGTGCTGATAACTCGCGCTCTCCCTCTGGTGCTAACACTCCTCACTTTGGTCCCAGTGATTACTTCGCTCATGGCTCTCATTTCAGTCCTGAAATATCCCACCTTTCTCGTGTTGGCACCCCAGTCGTGACCCCCATGACTCCTGATATTGATGTAAACCTTCTCTCCAAAGTTCCCAGCTACTCGACTGCCTTGAGAGATGGCAGTGCTAGCGACGGAGAATGGGCACCTGGTTATGAAGCTGGCAACACATCCACGTCGGTATCACCGCCATTGACCATGCCCACTTTGGCGCACTTGTCTTCGACTCCAGGCAATTCTCTGCGTCGTGGTGTTGTTTCAGCCGGAAGTTCGTATCTCAACTCGCACTCGTCGAGCTCTGTAGCCTTGAGTTCTTTGGGTCACGGACAGAACAGTGGTCACCACAGCGCCAGTGGATCGGGCTCAATTAGCAGGAGCTCGTCATCAACTGGCCTCAGTTTCATGCATAGAAACGGAAGCTCTCGTTCATTGTTTGACGAAGCTTCCAGGCTCATCAGACTCACTTCTTCGGATAAAAGCTCGAAGCGATCGTGATTCTGTGCTTGAGCCTTTTTTATTTAATTTTTTATTGTTGTAACGAACCAACTATTTATTTATACACATTATATGATCTAGTAGAGTAATTCCAAAACGGGTGGTGCTCCAATTTGGGACGTCTGTCTGTAAGAGCTGCTTCTAGGTGGTGCTACTAAAATGAATAAAAGTAATACAAAGGAGACACTGTCTCTTCGAAAGACTGCTAGGATGACGGCCCCGCAAGTAACTAGGACATTCGGTAGCAACCGACAAAAACACAGATATACCGTGATTGCCAGTCCGCCCATTACAGCCCTACGAGCTGCTATTCGGAGAAAGTTTGAGAAACTGGGAACCCACTCCAGGATATTACGGATCCCTGCCATATTTCTGTCCACCTCATGGGTGAATGTTTCCTGAGACTCGCGCAACATTTCAGCGCTCTGTCGAGCACTTTCCACCTCCTTCTTAGTTAGAAATCTGACTTCAATCACCATAAATGAAGAACCAATACTTACATGTCGCAGCTCTTTAGAGTATTTTTCTGCGTCTGATAGATAGCATGACAGGTCTAGTTGGCGTTGGAAGAGCTCAATAGTTGACGAATGCATTCTATCCTGCACTTCAGCTATGTCCTTCGAAGTAGCATGTGCCTAGAAGTTAGAAGGAACAGGATACTGTTTCGGAGACTGAGATCGACCACCCCGAACTCGCCATGGACACTGACCCTGGTGAGATATAGATGAGCATAGTCAGATGGTAACCTACGCTAGACAATTTCCTGGCCAGCTCATCAAACTGTAGCGATAGACTATCAGAAACCTCAACAAATCTTTTCTGAAAAATGTTCATGTTATTGTACAAGTCGTACATGGCTTCATCGACTTCTCTCGTCCGAGACCCATGATTTCTTAACATATCATAGGCATCACGGAGATCAGTAAACAGGTCGGCATGGATATTGGTTAAATTTCTATACAGTAAAACTGTGGATTGCAACTCATATTCGGCACGAGCCCCCATACAGATGATGCCGACAAGTTTATAGTTACCACTGTAGGTGGTCCACCACTGGGGTTTGGATTCGAGCTCGACTGTGCACTTTTCTAGTCGGAATCTTGTCACGCCCTGACAGCTCTCCGGATAGTTTATACCAGAGCTCTGGAACTCACACTCAGACAATTTCACAGCATAATAAACTCTTTCAATAGAAGTGAGACTTTCAACCTCGCAGGAAGGAAGCAATTCGCTTAGTGAAGTCTGAACGCAGCTCGACTGCGGGACCAGCATGTCCAGGGCCTGTAAAGTTGGCACTACCAGGGAGTCAATTACGCTGGCACCCACAAACCCTATCCATAATACGACAGTTAGGAGCAGCATCGCCAGCGGAATTGAATCTCCAAGTCACTTGGTACAATAATATCCAGATTCCTAGATCCCTGTTGCAAGCTAGGTTCCAACATGACATCCTTGTAGATGCACAGATCGGCACCTGCAATGACCCTTAGAGATATGCTGGTGACAGGTCCCCCGAGGTCCAGAGCTCCTCTGGCTGGTGCGCTGCCCAAGGTGGCTTCTCGAGCGCTGTTCGAGGAGGTCCCCCACAAGAGTTTTCTATAGCTTGAAAGACTTTACATCTGTCGGCACTTTTGAGAGCCTGCTACTTCCATTCGACAATCTCGTCTAGTGCCCGATTCCAATTGCTCACCTGCGCACTGGGAGTATTTCAAAACCATGAGCATGAATAAAGGAACCAATTCAAGCAGCTCGCTGGCATACGCTAGCACTTACCGGCATATATGTACGGGCATATACTTACAGGCATATACTTACAGGCTTATACTTACAAGTATTGACCTGATGCATCACAAATGACTCGTGCTTTGCGTAGACCACTCACGCGAGCATCCTGTGCTGACTCGAGCATTCGACCAGTCTCCAGGCTCAAGGATGGACCACAGCTTAGACGCAAAACGGGCGGTTGAGCTCTCCTCGGGCGCAGCGAGGTCTGGGGCAGCGCCCCAGCTTCCGGAGGCACAGTCGGCAGAAGCTTTCATGTGACTTGCCCCACTCAATCAGATTGGTGTGAATCGGTTCACTGTAAGTGCAGTTGAATAGTAGCAGTTGAATAGTAGCATCACGACTGTCAACCGGTGCCTGGAGGCCGATATATGCACGTAAGATCGACAGTGGCGCGTTTCGCTTTAACATATATTTCACTTGCTTGCCAACTAGATAGCTTCATTAACCGATTATGAAGAAGCGACCGTGGAAGCAATGACGAGGTCGAAAGGCAAGGATGCTGTGAGGCCGATGAGGTCGAATGCCGCCGCTCTGCGAGAGCGGTCAGTACTGAGCAGCGTCCCTAGAGACTATCTGGCTATGATGAAGGACATCCAGACCGAGGCCAAGGGAATTGACGATAGCAGGCCATTGAAGAGAAGAAGACGCCAGAGAAGCGAGTCAACGGATCCTGAGGGTTCTGGTGTAGATAAGGATACAGAAGTGATTTCCATTTCGTCGGGATCAGCTGAGGAGCCGCATGAGAAGGAATCATTAGTAACAGGGAAAGAGTTGAATGACGCTAGTGAACGTTATTCTGCCAGTAATGAGCAAGATCTCAACGGTTGCGACGTATTAAGTGGTGACGAAGACGATGACGATGACGATGACGAAGTAGAGTGGGATGATATAAACCTGCTGAATGCCGACGCGGGTGCTGAAGATAGTGAGGACGCTGGTACCGAGCCAAGCAGTACGACTCCTTCATCTGGGATAACAGTATCCTTCAATAAGGAGGATAATAGGGCAGCGGCGAAATCGAAGAAAACAAATCATTTGACTAAAGAAGAAAAAGCTGAGAGGCTCGTGATACACAAATTACAGCTGCTCTGCCTGCTACATCACAACTCACTCCGTAATCACTGGTGCAATGATTTCAATCTTCGACAAGCTTACAAAAGAGTTCTGAGTTCTAGCATTATACAGGAATTGTTTCCCCCAGAGCACTTATCAGCGACGTTGAAGACGAGAAAGTTCCTGGACGGATTGAGGCATGCTTGTAGAGCCTGGGGTGACTATTTCCGCATAACTCATAAGGGTCTTAGAATGCTGGGGTGGGATGAAATCCTGGATAAGTCGCGTGTAATTGAGAGCAGGATGGGGTTGGAAAAATTCAAAGCACAGTTGACGAGGTTTCGTGGTTCGGGCGACTTGTCGGCCCAGGGATTTTGCGCTCTACTAAGGTCGGTCGATGTAGATGCCAGACTGGTGTGCTCGTTACAGCCTCTGGATTTCACCTCTAACACACCAATGCTGCGGCATTCAAAAGACGGGAGGGACGATGCAGCGAATGACGTGACCAGTTCTCGAGGCCGTTCGGCTTCCCCTCATCCTGGCAGCGCTTATCCAGTCTACTGGGTTGAAGCATGGGATTCAGCAGCATCTCGATGGGTCACGGTAGATCCCACTGTGACGCATTCTGTGGAGGTCGTAAGGGGGAGGTCAAAATTAGAACCTCCTCTGTCCGACCAATTCAATTCGCTTCGGTACGTGGTAGCATTCGAAGTAAATGGCACAGCTCGAGATGTGACTCGCCGCTACGCATATCAGTATAACTCGAAGACGAGAAAAAAGCGAATCACAAATACAGACACTGGTAGAGTGTGGTGGGAACGAGTCATGCGGTATTTCAGCCCCAAACAGCTGGAACCAAGAGACTTGGCGGAGATGGCTGAGCTCAAGAAAAGAGAGGCATCAGAAGGACTGCCGAGTAGTATACAAGATTTCAAAGGTCATCCTGTATACGTTTTAGAACAGCATCTTCATCAGAATGAAGTGCTTGATCCAAAAGTGCCCTGTGGAACTCTAGCCCTGAAATTGACCAAGAAAATTCAAAGAGGCTCATTCGAATCATATGTCAATGGACGAACTTGTCCTGTGTATCATCGAAAAGATGTTAAAACAGTGAGGTCAGCTCAGGCCTGGTACAGATTAGGTAGAATTGTCCGAGCTGGTAGTCAGCCACTTAAGCATACTAAGGCGAGAAAGTCAGTTAGCTCGAGATACAGTGATAGAGATGATACCCCGGAGGAGGAGGCAAACGTGGGAATGTATTCTTTGGACCAGACAACAAAGTATATCCCGCCACCAGTGGTTAATGGTCAAGTTCCAAGAAATGCGTTCCGTAACATTGATGTTTATGTCCCGTCAATGGTACCGCAGGGTGCCGTTCACTTGAGATATCCGAACATCTCGCTGGCTGCGAGGATCTTAGGCGTTGATTACGCCGATGCAGTTTGTGGGTTCGATTTCAATCGTAGGAAAATGAATCCTAGAATCGAGGGTATAGTCATTGCCTCTGAGTATGAAGAGGCTGTCATGGAGGTATACAGCCAACTAGTCAGGGAGAAGGAAGAAGAAGATCGAAAAGTCATAGAATCCAAGGCCCTATTGCGATGGAAGCGTTACTTAATCGCACTACAGATCAAAAGTAGGCTGAATAGAGTGCATGGAAAGGTAGAAGAGCAAGACAGCAAAGCAGGAGTAAGTAACGAGAGCAGAGATAACGGCCAGGAAACAGCCTCAGATGACGATGTTATTATTTCTAGAGTCGCTCCGAGCCCAGCTCATAAGGGGCGCTTCGACCTGTCTGATATCAATGTAGAAAAACTGCTTTTAGCAAGCAATGCTAGATCTGTTACTGCTGAAGAAGAGGATCTGCTTTCAGCAAGCAATGCTAGATCGGTTACTGCTGAAGAAGCGGGTCGAGATGTAACTCCGGTAGCTCTCTTTCCAGATGACACTAGTAAAAGTGCAAAAGTCCGAGCTGATGATGAAATTGGCCAAGCGACGGGTGTGAATATCGAAAATGCCATCGTTCTATCCAGTAAAGAAAACTCGGCAGAGCCAAGCGACTTCTCTGCGGAGAAACCACTGCCAGCTGATGAGATTGCTATCTCCTTCTCGAAACCCCAGTCTATAGAACACGCTGAACTAGCAAAGTCTTCCTTGACTGCCTCCAGCCTGCTCTCTGTATCGACCTTAGCAGATGAATCACAGCCACTGGAAGAAACCCAGCTGACGTCCTTCATGGAGACACAGACACAGGACCTGTGCGAGAGCGATGGCGAGGAAGATGGCGGGTTCATGGCTGAGTCCATGAGTGAGTCTGAGCTGCTGGCCGAGCTGGAAGAGGACCCTGAAATGTCACCGTGAGCGGATCCGTCCGAATTATTTATTTCTTTATTTATATGTAAATCTTTATTGTACATCCTACTCCAATCGCTTACCTATTAGAATTCGAAAATATAGCAGGAATCTAGCAAGGCACGTCGACCAAGCTATTATACTACATTCCTCCACAAAGAGTACATATCTGTACAATTTTAAATGCATTCAATTAGATAATTACTCTGTTAATAAATACGTGACCACCCCAGTAGCCAAATAGACGGCAGCTGCTCGCGAAGCGAAAACTGCGGGTCTGGAGCAGCGTCCCAGCATCTGGAGGCTACCAAGTGTGTCCCAAAGTCAGCTGATATCAGCGACCAAGCTTCTTCCGGCGTTTCTCCTCTGCCCGCCTCTGCAGCTCCCTCTCCTCCATATCATCCTCCCTCTTTCCGTAGACCGCGCTACGCTGTTCTTCGGCCAAAACCTGCGACCCACTGGCCTCCATATCCGAGAGGTCTTCCTCGTCGGAAAAGTACTCTCGCTTGCGACCCCGGTTAAAAATGCTCCATATCTCGTCTCGGTCGTAACCTCTATCGTGTGACCGAGCATCTTCTCCCTCCTCTTCGTCGTCCACGATAAACTCGTCCTCACTAGCCTCGGATTCATCCTCTCGTCGCCGAGATCGATACCTGTCGTATTTTTCCTGCCTATCAGGCTTAGGTCTCTGTCTCTGGGCGCTTTCAATACCGCGACCTGATGGGGCAGAGCCCAGGCTAGCAGACTTTGTATGCTGACGGTCATGACTACGGCTATGATCATTATAGTTACCGCCTCCAACTTCTGGCTTCGCTCTAGAAAAGGGCCTTGGAGATTCACTTTTCGTGAGCTTTTTAGCTATGGGTAGGCCGCGTGGCGTGCCTGGAGTGCTGGCGTTCTTCTGAGGAGACTGAGACCGCGTGGCACCGCCGGCGACCCCGGCGCTACTTTCACGGCCCTCACGACCGGACCGAGACTGTGGTTGTGGCAGCGGGTCCTTCCGCACCTTGACCGTCACCTTCAGCTTTTCGCTATCGATGTTCTCGGCCTCTTTCATAATGTCCCTGAAATTCAGCTGTTCAAGTTAGTTAGCGGTCCATATAGGCGTCTATGCCTTTGGCAGCTGGGACCCTTCCCTGGGCCCCATGGCCCGCTTCGCTCGGGCAGAGGAGTCACCGGGAACAGCCCTCCTCGAGCGCAGCGACAGGAGCCACGGGGTGTGGGGCAGCGCCCCAGCCACCGGAGGCGTCGCGGGAGCATACACACCTTCTTTTTGGGTTTGGACTCGACAGGTTCGGGCTCGTAAACGAATCCTCGACGAGACGTCTGCGCATGGCCACTCTTTTTGGTGGCCGATTTAGGAGTGGGTTTGGACGAGCCAGCCGGTTTCAGTTTTGGCGTGGACGAGGAGCTTCTGGGCGTGGTGGGTTTCTTTTTCAATGCATTTTTGGCAGCCTCTTCCGCCTGGCGGGCTGCCTTCAGTCTTTGGATCTTGGCCTGCTGCTCGAGCCGTTCTCGCTCTGAGATCTTGAACTGGAGCCCGTTTGATGCGGGATCTGGGCCATTCCCTTGGCTGGCCGAGGCCGGCGTTTTGGCGCTTGATCCGCCACTGCTGGCCTTACCTGCGGTGATGCTGGACACAGGAGCAGCGGTCCCAGGACTTGAAACCCCGTTCTTGGCCGGCCCGCCGCCGTTGACCATGGCGAACATCTGTGAAAAACTCATAGTTGCGGCACGTGGACCGTCTAATGAGCAGGGTTGAAATGGCCCGCCCACTCGCTACTTTACACCCTCGTCGTGGCTCCCTATCACTGGGAGCGAGGGGATATTCCGCCAGGAAAGCTGTGCCAGAGAACCAGCACTATCCGTAGAGCGATTTCGGGACCGGTGCCAGCGCCTCAAACCTCCTGTAACATGACAAGCGACGTCGCCGCATCAATAAAGCGGCTGTACGCATGCCGCTTTGGCCCTGGAGCGCTCCTCCGAGCTAGTGCGTTCGGCCGAGCGAGCGCCTACGCCTCCGGAAAGCGGGTGGGTAGTGGGGTGAGCTTTGAGGGAGGCTCGTCGGCTGGCAGCCTGACGTCGGCGGTTAACAGGGGTGAAGTGGAGGATGGAGAATAAAGCGACAGCGATGGACTGATTGGAACTTGGAGGTACGTCGACCTGCCACTAGCAGTGGCCTCCTGCGAAGCAGGAGCTGGGGGGTTTGGGGCAGCGCCCCAACCGCCGGAGGCGAGCCGGGAGTGAGCTAGCTCGCCCGCCAGACTCGCCTTCTTCCTCTGCTTACGAGCATCCTGTGCCCGCTCGGTCGGAGGCCGATCGCGTTCTCGACCGGGACTGATAGTCGCACTCTAAAGGTTATTCGAGATAAGCTCTCCCTGCATATGCGAGGTAGGCTAGGGGTCCGCTGATCAGCACAAGGAGGAAGGCTTTAGGACCAGCATTTCGAGCGAACTGACTGCCCGGTTGACTCCTGAAAGGTGATACGTCATATGGTTCACTGGGCGAGCAGCAGAGGCAGTAGCTTTTAGAAGTAATAGCAGCACTGTTACCCGTGCTTATAGCGCTCTGTTGGCAGTACCCCTCCCTAGCCACACCGCCGCCGTTCCTTGCCTCGCTCTGCTCTGTCAGTTTGCGTACTCTGGCCGAGCGAAGCATGCAACGGGCCTGGGCAGAGTCCGGCCACCTGAGGCAAGCCCAGTAGCGCCAGATCAGTGGCAGGCCCGGAGTGGGCTGCGCCATGGGATGTGCAGAGCGCCTGCTGTTTAGGAAAATGACGTGACGTAGCAGACGCAGGGTTCAGCTAGCCAGAACGGGTGGCTTGGGGCGAGTATAAGTTGCCAGGATGCTGTCGACAGGTCATTCTTTCTCAGCTGTCTTTCTATAACATTTTCTCTCTAAGTGGCGCGCCTTTCAGGCGAGCTTGTCAGTTTATAGTTTGGGTTTATTGTTTTGTTGGCTCTATTTTTGTGGTGTGGAACTGACTGCAGTGGGAGTCCTCGTGCGTGCTGTACCAGCTTGTCTCAGTCTGATTCTGTTCGCATTCGGTTACAGTTGAGGGCCCGCTTGTTTATTTGTTTATTTCGAGATCCATGTGCATACTAGCTCACCTCCTGACGTTTGGTCTTGATCCCTGAGATGCCGGCGATGTTTCATGAGAACTTCAGCTCGGAAAGTGTGGCTCTGCCGCCGTCGTCAGCGTCGCCCTCGACCAGGCAGTCACTCCAAACGCTTCCATCTATAGCGACAATAGGCAAGCTGGACACCTCAGCCCTCACGCCCAGGTCGCCAGTTGGAGCTGGAGGTGTGGCACACCCGTCTGGTCTACAGGGAACTTTTCAAGGAGCACATGGTTCGCCGGGGGCTCTTCAGGGGCCATCACGGGGTTCGCCAGGGGCGCAAGAGGCTTGGCGAGGACCTGTGCAACCCGACTCCCAGCCAGCTTCTGGCAGCCCAATTCTCAAAGTAGCGAGGAAGCCCGTCAGAGCCAGTTCTGGCGAGTCGGCTCAGAGTAACAGCGACTACGGCTCGGCCCCTTCCCCTGTATCAGCTTCTGCACATTCTCTGACATATACAGTTGAGTCTGAGTCTGCGTGCAACCCGAAATTGAACTCGAATATGGCTTCGGTCTCAGTCTCACCAGCGTATAACCATCCCGATCCCACGAGCCATGCATATCAGGGGCATTCAGCCTGGCAGCAGGGATACGAGCATCGTCAGCCGGCTCACCAGCCGGCTCACCAGCCGGGTCATCAGCAAGGCTCACAGCCAGGCTCCCAGCCAGGCCACCAGCAAGGCTCACAGCCAGGTCACCTGTCGAGCCATAACCATCCAGCTCCTGATCAGAATCAGGGTCATTCTTCGCAATGGCATCATTCGCATTTTTCACCAGAAGCCCAGCAGGCTCAGCGCCGTCGCTCACATTCTCATCCCCATGGTCAATGCCAGTCCCGTTCTCAGGCTGACCCAATTACACATCAGGCATCATCTTCAGAGCAGTCTGGTCACAAGTCCTTCAAACGCATCATTAAACATGCCTATTCAAACAGTCTGAGCAACCCGCTCTTTCCTAGTCTTCAGCAACCAGTAAAGCCGTTATATACCCATGAATCACGCTCTCCTTCTCCCGAGGTGATCGTGGCAGCCGAGCCGCCAGTTTTGGAAATGAAGTCGTTGGCTATCAAGCCTATAGCAACCGATATGGCTAGAGCCGGCTATCCCGTCTACTCTGTGCCTCGAAAACCTGTTGGATCTAGCACCTCTCTGGCTTCGGTCGCCTCCAGTCAGGCCAGCAGTGTTACCAGTAGTAACTCCAGACCAGCCAACCTCCCGACTGCTATTTCTTCTGATGTTAATCCGATCACAGTGCCTGTGGATCTAGCTCGTAGCTCTGCCCGAGCCAGATCCAGGAGCCCTGGCAAAAGGGCTGCCAGATCCAACAGCCCTTCTAAAACCAGTCCTGATCTTAGCAGCCCGCATGTGACTCGCCATAGTCCCACGTTTGCTCCTGATATGCCGATTGCAGCACCAATGCCTCAAGCAGACCAGGTTCTCTCTTCTCCAGACCCCAGCATCCCGACCGCTATCGAAAAAGTGCCAAACTTTTCTCATAAAGCAAGTCCTTGTATCAGTCGTGAACAAAGCCCAAAACTCGATGTAGAAGGCGCCTCAAACGCATTACCCAGTCCCAGGATCGTGCGTCGTAGTCTCGATGATGATACCTTTACATTTTTGAAAAATCCGACCACTCTTGAGCAAAATGACAAGAAGGAACACCATGTGTCTAGCTCCGAGAACGGTCACCGCTCGAGATATTCGCATAGTCCAGAAAGATGGGCGCCTCTTGCCGTGGCATCTACTAGAAAGCAAATGCGAGAACCGACACCCCCTGGGTCGTCTTCCCCCCTCGTGCACTCCCCACCTATTTCATCATCTCCGAGCATGTCTCCTTCTCGACGTTCGCCACCGCTAGTATTATCTCAGATACAGTATCCTCCCGTCTTGCGCTCTCAGTCCCCGTTACCTCCATTGAGCACCAGCCCATCTCATGTCTCTTTTGAAGAGCATTCTAGGCATTCTCCCAGTTCCATTTCGCAGATGTCACCGGTCAGAAAGCCAGTAACATCGTCGCGACCTCTGAGCTTGCAAGTTTCAGATTTTTCGCCTGTCAACTATAGGCAGCTTAAGTTTGACAATGAGGAGACAGAATACATGGAGGAAGAAAACAATGCTTTCGTTGTCGACGATTCTAAACACTTGAAGTACCACATACTCAAGTACTCTAAAGATCTTTATCTCACAACCAACCCTGACTCACAGCACCTATCCATGCGCGTTGGGCCCAGCTACTATGTCGATATTACGACCGTTAACGGCGAATTCGATCTCAATTTCCATGAAAGTGGTAGACTCGCTTTCAGTGTGACCCGTAAACGTGGAAGTTCGCTTGCATATCAACTGACATTGTTTTCTGACAACCAGCGGCCACTTTTATTCCCCGTGTATGATGCTACCGAGATGATTTATTCCCCTAATAGTTCAAACCAGAACGGCGTGAAGTGTGAACAGTACATCTTCAGAGACACTGATAAGCGTGAATGGCTCATTGGCAACCGTCATCATCTGTCCAAAAGCGACCTCGTCAAGGTATCCAAGTCTAAAGTATATTTCACTCTCAAGATAGACCCTAGCGTGATCTTGGGAATGGTCCGTAGAAGAACTCCTATTAAGAAGCGAGTCATGCAACTTGGAAAGAGGGATAACGATATGGAAGAGGACGACGACGCTGATGAAGAAAAAATTGGCTGGCTGTACGCCTATGACAGGGTCTTTGACGACCCATACCCGGACTACATGTCAAAGGCCGTGATCGCTCTCACGCTGGCCGTGGCATATAGTCAAAGACTTGACAATAAGCGTTCATTCCGTGCCAGTCTTAACCTTGATAAATTACAGTCAGCGGGCAGGGTGCTTAAATAATTGCCAGGACTATATCTTCACATATAAAGTACATTTTAATATTTATTGCATGTCCCACTCTTCTACTGTTTCAGAGGTTCCTGTAAGCTGGCGTATTATAGCTTTTCCGTGTTACCAGAGAGAGCTAATAGTATGAGTTATCCTGCATTTTGGGTTGGATTGTGAGTTAGACTGCCATCCTCCGCATATTAATCGGTTAGAAAGGTTCGGCCGAGTCGACCTCTTGAGTGGCTCAATCTCAAGATTCGCGTCGCTTACATGCAGTTAAGCGCATCTCGGCATGCATATTTCACCTGATCTGAAACCTCATTTTGTTCTGTTTACTTATAAGTTTGTTTATTTATAAGTCTGGCGGTGATTTCATCTGTCCACTTTTCGTTGATATCGAAACTGCAACTTGATAGTCCACTGGATGTGAAGATTTAACCCGCTCGTGTGAAGATTCTGCCGAAAGTATCCGGGAGTCCTGACCAATTCGAAGAATGTACACCCCGCTGTCGGCAATTGTCCTAGACACAAACTTCCTCATGTCGAATCTGGACATTGTAGAAGGATTGTCTAATTTGTCTACGACCCACGGCCATGTGATAGTTGTTCCATATAAGGTTCTTCAAGAGCTTGATGGTCTGAAAGTCAGTATGGACCGCTCTAAGTCGTTTAAGGCGCGGAATGGCGCTAATTGGCTATATCAGCAGCTAGCTGGGAGCAACCAACGTGTAATTGGACAAGGAATAGATGATGTTCTGACACCCGACCTGGAAGGAGATGATTCGATACTTGATTGCTGTAGATTTTATTATCAGAGGCATAACGTGTTCACGGTTTTGCTCAGCAATGACCGCATTCTGTGTACCAAGGCTCTTGTAAACGGGATTAGAACAGTAACGTTTGTTCCTGGCATGACGGCCCAGCAGATTGCTGAAATAGTTAGTCATTCTGCCAACGGTGGTGATGCTTATATTCCAGATACCGATGCCATGGTTGATATTGTAATGGACGAATATGAGACTCCGGTAACAAGTGGTTTAGAAGATATTGTTCAAAGAGCTCCACCTAACAGCCAGTCTAGAAGCATACCTGACTCTGTTAATAGTGACTCGCCGCTGGAAAAAGTGGCACCCACAAGACCAAGCAGTCGGAAGCGCAAAATGACCCTCGAAGAGCTGAACGAGTCCGTCGGCTTAGACAGGAATGCACATCGTACTCAGAGGCCCGAGTTAGATGGTGTCCAGAAACGACGGACGTCTCTGAGCGGTGTGGCGATTGTTGATAATTCAAAAGAACCTACTAAAGTCAGCAGTAGATATAGCAATGCAAGCAGACAGCTCAATACGGGATCGGAGACCGTGACACTAACTGCGGCAGATAGTATGTCCAATGGTTTAGTTACTGTGACTACGAGCCACCAACCTGAGCGCAAAAAACTAGTAGCCAAAGGCACAAGTTCGACTCGGTTGTCGTCCCGACATGCACCAGCTGACGATAAGCCGATGCTCATTACGGCCAAACTGCCAGATATAAAACCAAAAAGCGATTTGGCTTCGAAATTGGATCAGATAGAACAATATCTATGTTCTCAGATAGCTGACTGTATTGACAAGCTAATGATTAAAACATACAAGCCGTCTGAACTGGCTTATTTCCAGTATACGAAGCCTAGTAGCCACGACGGACTACGTGTTTTGGCAGAAATCATCGACAATTTCAGGGTATCTGTTTTTGGACCTATTCTGCCTTGGCCCATTCGAAGCAAAATTACTCCTAGAATCATGGAGAAACGTATAACAACGAACAAAGAATTGGTACAGCTTATCAACAGCTGGGGACAGGTCTGGCTTCTGCTGAGCGAAGGAGTTTTTGACAGGTCGAGCGTGGAACATTCTATCAAGTCTTTACTAAGTAGTGTGACTAGGTAACTTCCCCATGCCAAGCAAAATATTTATTGATATCGTGCAACTACCGTATATAGACATATTCACTAGTCGCTGGAAAAAATTACTACTATGTAAGAGGTTCGTTCATCCAGACTCTGTAGCATATGAGAAGAACGAATATTGGGTCCGGAGTAGGCAGGGCACCAACACCGGGAAGCATATCATGACATCGGATTAAACTGCAGTGGCCTTGCAAGTCACATTGACGTTGGAAGTATCGATGTCGTTGCAAACAAACCAAGACTCGTCACCCGCCGGAGAAATCAGATCGATATTGTACCCGTAAATATTGTAGCAGACCTGGTTTGTTAGTACCGTATCCCAATTTCGACAAGTGACTGTTGCCCGTACTTACATTCGGGCTACTGCAGGTCAGCTCGCCGCTGTATGGACTAATCTTCTTGGAAGTTGTTCCGGTAACATTGACGAAGAAAATATCCTTGATAATGACATCTGCAGGATTCTGCTGGCAGATTTCTGGAGCAATCGTAACAGATCCACCGTAACACTGTGTGAGGTCAATGGCGTAGTCAACATTATCAACATAGAAATCCTTGAACATGATATTTTCTACTATTCCGGATCCACCACCATTGTCTAAGACAGTACTGCCAGCAGGACGGCCGGGGTATGCTTTGATACGAGCGCCGTTCTGAGCATTCGACATTGAGACATTGCTAACTAGCACGTTCTGAACGATATCATACTCTCCGACATACTGGCCAAGAGAACCCACTGAAATACCATGAGATCCATTACAAGCCAGATTCTGAACAATCACATTCGTACTGTTAGGTTTGAATGAGACACAGTCATCATTGTTGTTGATGTACGAATTTCGAATGGTGATGAGGTCTGACTTATAAGTATCCCACCCGTCAGTGTTTTTAGGTGTAAAATCACCGTCGGGAGTAACATTAAGATCCAGGCCGTCATAGGTGATTTGCGACGAATTGGCCACGAAGTTGAAATACGATGGGGGTTGGATCATCTTCAAATTAGTGATCGACGATCTCTCCAGTCCATCTAGTAGTAAGAGGACGGGGCGCTGGAGCTCACTGTTGGTGAGGAATTCATTCCACCACACTCCGCCTTGGCCGTCAATAATACCACCATCTCCTCCGATGATATTCACACCGCTACCACCGAACTTCCAAAAAGCAGACCCGTTCTGGTATGAAAACTTGAAACTGTTCTCTGTCCAATAAGCGATGTCATTGGTGAATTGAATGGTTCCGTCGACGTAGATGTCGATGTCTCTTAAGAATGTGAGGTCCAAAGGCGAGCCGATAGTATACAGATTGTTTTTCTGAAAAACAACGGCACCGCCATTATTACAAGACTGCATTGCCTCCAGAACAGATTTGGAATCATCCTTTCCGTGTCCAATAGGCTTAATCAGGCATGTCTTAGTATAATCAATGCTGCTTCTACTGACGGACTTGGGTGCACCCCAATCGAACAGTGAGGCAGCATCTGACCGCAGTACAGACAATAAAGTAATCAGAAGTTTGGAAGTGAGCATCTTTCCTGGAGCATATTATTCTCAGGCAGCGAAGAGTTTATTTAAATTAAATTAATCTCTGAGACCTTCTCACAGTACCCCACGGGGAAATACGTCGTCGATCGGGGAAGTGTGGAATATACTCCGGATCAGCGCCATCCTCGACTGCCCAATTTATGTGCCCTCTGGATGTACATTCATGCGAATAGGCAAAAGTCCACATGACCGGGCGATATAACTGCGGCCGGCCGTCGAAGCGACGACTTCTCCACTCTGCCTGCACCGGTGGGGTTCAGCCCAGACCCGTGCCGGGAATTGACTTGAGATGGGTCGTCCGAACATCACTCTCTGTGAAAACGCTCCCCCACAGAGTCAAAACTTGGCTCTTTCCCCTGAACTGCTTGGGGACACGATCGTCAGGGGCAGAAACGCCGTGCCCCACTTAGAGTCCGTGGGGGGACGGTCACCGGTTGGACAGTCCGCCAATGCTTTCATGTTCACGACTTGGAGCATGGTTAAAATATTATCCATACCTTCATGTAAGCGCTGGCTCCTGAATATTATAAGTGATTTATGGCGTTGTTTCTGCATTTCTCCCCCCACGAGAAGTATTTAATAAATAATAAAATAGTTTTAGTTGAGACCTGGCCCCATACCCATTGAGATCCGAGATATCAGCCTATTTCCCCAGTCACGCTAATTGGAGGTCTGACAAGCGATAGACTACAGTCCAGTCCATGCAAACTAGACGTGCATCCGACTGCTGGAGGTTCGTGTATGAGCCTTGTGGTAGAAACATTGGATTGATAGACCCCACAACCTGTCATTTGATCTCTCAACAGCAGGTTGAAGTGTATGGAAGTGCCTTTCTTCTGCTCGCGTGACTGCACTGCATTTCACGGATACGATCCAGATGTCACTTAAAACCGACGCTGCTTTTTCTTTTTGGCCTTCTTAGCAGCTAGTTCCTCTTCGAGCCTCTTCCGCTTTATCTCTATAGTCAATCCTGGATCGCTGGATAGCTCTTTCGACTCTTCTTGAGATGACGGGACTGGTGAGGAGTTCCCTACAATACTCTTCGCTGGCGCAGTTATCGGGGGCGAGGAAGGAGGTACTTCAATATGCTTCTGTGGTCCTGACGGCGAACTAACAGACTGTGGTACGTTTTCAGGAGCCCTCGATCGTCGTGGAGATCCATGTCTCGACATCCGCCGCTCAGGATATTCGTCAGAATCGCTGTCCCCATTATCGGTACTCGTATCGGTCTCATTGTCTGCTTCTTGCTGCTTCTGCTGTTTCTGCTGATCCGGTCGCTCATCTGTACCGGTGTTTACTTCACGTGGGAAACTGCGAGGGGCACTGTCACTGAATATATCATCCCCTACAGGCGCATTGCCCTCTTTCGTAATAGGCTATATAGTTAGTGATTTACTTTCTATCTTCTGCCCGGTTTCCAAACAAAAGCACTTACGATCAGAGAACGGGGTGAAATTTCCTCCCTTTGGACGGTCTCGTCAGCGAATTTCTCCATTAACTTCCAGTATGGGTGGGCCAAACCAATGCCCTTCTCTATTATCGAACAGACTTCTTGAGTGGCCGGTTCTGCTGAGGGGAAGCTATTAACTGAATCTTTCTCGTATGGTCGGTAGGCAGCAATATGCTTACGAGGGGTATACTTCCGAGAAGCCAGCTCTTTGAGTTCAGTTATGTGATAGTCCTTTCCCTGGATTACAGATTCCAGTGACTGAATTTTCGATTCCAGAGCTATCAACGATGACATCAGGCCAATAGACATACCACCAAGAATAGCAATTGACGTGCGACTATCTTTTCGCTTGAGCGAGAAAGTCCATTCCAGTGGAGTTGGAATGGGTGACAGGTCCTTAGTCACCACTAGTCGCTTGTCTTCGAGGCCAGCATCGGCTAACTGGATATCAGACCCAGAGTCGTGCCCGTTCTCCAAACAGGATATGATACTCTGTATGAGAAATTCGACTTGGATTGGGCTGTCAACATCAAATGGGCAGCTCTCACGAGCCCTCGCTTTGACTGCGTCAACATCGGCATCTTCGTACCAGATTCTCGACAGGTCGGTTAAGTTTAGAACATATCCTCCTGTCTTTCGGCCTTTAAATGAGTATAGGTATTGCTCAGTAGTGGACCCGGTACTTCCACCCTTCGGTTTCAGTACGTTCCATACAAGCGAGCTGTTGGATATTGGCAGGTGATCCATATTGCTCGCCTCTTGCTTGTGGCCGAGAAGATGAGAGGAGCGAGCCTGTGGGCTGCAGCTATGCGGCGGTACTTTGCTACTGGCGAAGCAATCAGAAAGCAGTGATGAAGAGAGACATCACTGAATAATACTGCACCATTTGATAATGGGCTATATTCATTGGTTTGAGAAATACTTCAGCCAAAAATCAAGTCTCGTTGATTGGTGGTTGCCGTCAAACCATGCGCGTCCCGATTCGTGAGCCAATAGTTACCCGGTATTTGACTTCGTCAAGCCCTGCACAGCAAATACAGGATTACCCGGCTTTACTGTTTGTTCTTTTCGCAATATACCGTTACCCGGTTTTGCTGCGACTTAACAGACCCTGCTTTGCTTCAGAATAACCAGGTAATAACCGGATATCGCCACAGATAATCTGTAGGTCTATTGTGGTCACTGTAGGCGATCAAGGCCTGCCGTAGGAGTTACCTAGGATCATCCTAGGTTTATGAATTATGGACATTGTCAATAACTGTCTATAAATGTCCATAAACGTCCATTGTCAATAACTGTCCATAAATGTTTATACATCGTATGTCATTCAGTTTGTAGGTACTGGTGTGGATGTGCATAGACATCATGAATTTGTATGACATGAAACTAATATTTAAACTACTATTAGTTGTCACACTATTTTTGTCATTTCGAGTGCGTAACCGCAGACCTATACCTACCGTAAGCATAACTTAGACTGACTTAGACCTATTAACGAAATGCAGTAACTACAGAAGACCTGCGGAAACGACCTACGGTGACCGCGGACATAAAAAAATTGCCTACGGTGGCATTGAATAATTGAAAGAATTGAAACGTGGCCCAATGTTTGACCAAGTGGATTAGTGCTATGGAGTGGTTGTCTAAAGCGGTTACTGAAATCAAAGTTCACCGGTTCTCACTACGCAATCGAGTGGATAGCAACGTCATATTTATGTAATGCGACTCTGGAAACGGTCTACACAAGTAAACAAGTAGTTTGGAGTGAAATGACGGATGCTGACCTAGCTGGAACTACCAATTGTAGTTTGTCTACAGTGGCCCCTTTGCACTCTTAGATATAATCCTATCCATGTTTGCAGCATCAATATAACTGAGCTCTTGTTCATCACGACTCTTCGCTTCCCGTGCCCTGTTAAAGTATTTGAAAGCCGTTATTATTTGTAGAGCGCAGGAATCTGGACTTACGCGGCCCACACCAGTTCCCAATCCCGGAAGTAATACTCGGCTGATTTTTCTGGCCGATGATTCATTGTTTCTCATAATTGAGCTCAAGATATTCCACATACAATCGAAAATAACTCTTGATTCTGGGGGAATAACAGTAGGAAGCGCCATGGTTGGACTGTGAATCAGGTGAGGAAGTTCATTGTCTATGCAAGCTGCCGCTTGGGAAGTTTTGCGGAACAGTTTAAGAGCCTCATTCATGTCGACAACCAGTGCATTGGTAACCGGGTTATATCCGCCCATTTTATCCAGTAAGATTGATTGAAGACATAAAGTAATGTCGTTAGCGCTAACGTCCAATTTTTCTTTCGAAAGCTCTCCGCTGTAGTAAGAAGATATGGCAGCATCGAAGCCACCGTTTAAAAAGCCATATGAATTGCCAGGGGAAATAATAGCGTCAATTGAATTGTCTTCGATGACTTTTGCTAGATCATGGTTCGAATTGTATGGTAGCACATCAATCGCAAGCTGATCCGAACCCTTTTTTAATTCAGGCAAGAGTGATCTGATACTTTCTGCTACTCTCCCTGATCTGTCGTAAACTAAGAACTTTACCAAAGGAAGTGCAATTGATGCCATTTTAAATAGTAGTGCCGGATTCTTCAGTGCTGGATCATTGAGAATTATCTCCTGATAATTGGAAGCAACTAAAAATGTGGGGTATGCGATTCTGCTGATCATCAGACCCGCTGGAGACCATGAAAAGAATCGAAATTGAGATGGAAAAACATCAACAACATCAAGCACGGAAGAGGTAGCTTCTATGCAGTGTGAAGTTGATTCTTATTAAATATAGGTGCTTACGATTCTCTCAGTTTCGATGGCATAATATACATGTCTCCATTATAGATCAGTCATTATAGATAAGTTTTGAAGATGGCTTGGTCAAGAGCAGTCCGTTCAACTCAATCTTTCCAGCTTAGGAGGACTCGGAATATATCACAAGTTAACACTCCTATCCCCTGTCAATATTCTTGCTGTTTGTTTTAACACACAGTTCAGCGTAATCCAAAAAGTTTGGCCGAGATATGCAGGCAATAAGTAGCCGATATAAAACTAACATTTTCGAGGGCCAACGCAAGATGAAATATTACACAATCTATGAACTGCTGCATTCCCTTTCAAGTGAGCCAATTTACTCAACTCGACCATAATTGAGAGGTTTGCTACCAGGAAGCCCTGGTTTGAACGCGACGTTTTTCGCCGTTTACGGTTAGTTGTTTTAGTGATAAGCAAGCAAAATGCTTATCATGCAGGCCTTTGTCATCGTTGTGCGTGATGCACAACCGGATAAACTCTACAATACTAATGTCGTGAAATTCACCGTGACAAAGGAGCATTGTATTTTGATCTTGGCTGATTTTCCTTGACGTTGAATCCTGACTCTTCGAACTGTGTAAATAATCGTCGACCTAAAATCAGAGCATACAAAAGCTTAGAGAACAGCCGGCACTGTAAATGACTTAGAAAATGCTTTGGGCATTGATTGAAGTGCTAATCACAGCGCTCCTATGTTTCAGGGTGTCCCATGCCTTACCTAACCAGCGTATTCAGGATAGATATGTTAGCTTTGGAATAACCGGGTCCAAAGGGTCCAGTACTCGCGGGAAGAACATGGATATATTTGTACCCAGTAGTTATGGCATTATTCCAAGGGCAGCATCAAATCATAGCGTGTCCACTCTGCTTGAAAATGACTATTCTGCTTATTTAATCGAGATCGCCATTGGCAGCCCGCCTCAAACAATATACGCATCGATAGATACTGGATCGTCAGATCTATGGGTTAGTGGATCCAATAATCCATATTGTGCCTCTGGTACAAGCCAATTAGAACCAGCATATCTCAACTGTAGTGGCAGCATTTTTAATCAGAACAGCTCTTCTACCTTCCAAGTGAACAACAGTGATTTTCTCATAAACTATGCCGACAACACTTTTGCTCAGGGTGTATGGGCATCTGATCTTATTGACATTGGAGGAGCGGTTCTTCAAAACTGTTCATTTGCTGTCGCCAACGAAGCAAACACTACAAGCATATTCGGTATCGGATTCCCAGCTATAGAGGGGACCGAAGGTAATGATACAACAACCAGCACCTATCAGAATGTTCCTATGCTGCTCCAGACCCAGGGATATATAGAAAGCGTTGCTTATTCATTGTGGCTTAATGACCTTAAATCTAAAACGGGCCAATTGTTGTTTGGTGCTGTGGACCTGGATAAATTTCATGGAACTCTGTATACAGTTCCACTGGTATCATCAATCACTAGTATCCAGCATCCATCTAGTATGACAGTAGTATTAAGTGGGTTGTCCTTAACTGGATCGAATGGGGACAGCTCGTCAGTGATGGCGGGATCGATTTTAGCCCTACTCGATTCTGGTACGACATATGTTTATCTACCGACAAACGTTTTTGAATCGATAAGCCTCAGTCTGAATGCTAAACTTTACAGTGATATGAGCTTATATCTTGTGCCTTGCTCTGTGAAAAATGGCCAAAGCTCATTAGTCTATAACTTTAGTGGCGCGGACATAACTTGCACCCTATCCGACATCCTCGAAGAAGCTAATGATGGAAGTGGTAACGTAATCAAAGACTCAGAAGGCAACGACTTGTGTTTTCTTCCCATCCTTCCTTCAGATGATATGGTCATTTTGGGCGACTCATTTCTGCGCAGTGCTTACGTGGTTTACGATCTGGACAATTTTGAGATTTCTATCGCCAACACCAATTTTAATAGCAGCTCTAGCAATATTCAGGTTATACAGTCAAAGAAGGTGCCTGCTGCGGTTAAAGCTCCCAACTACAATGCCACGGAGGTTTCAATATCAGTTCAAGCGCTCACAGCAACAGCCAGCTTTTCTGGAGTGAAGGTTCCGACCAGTTCACGTAAGTTCTTTGTCCGAAGACGATGTTCCCAAGCTAACACAGATTTAGCCACATCAACTCAGGCTAGCACAACCACTAACACAAAGAAATCCTCAGCATCTATCCTCAAAGGTAAGTTGTTCAAGATGTGTAAGGGGAGCCTTAGTTGTACTAACAGCATAGATTTGGTGAGGCATAAGATTTCCTGGACTGGAATTTTGTATATAATAATAATAATGTATCAATATTAAAGTCCTATACAACTATAAGTCAGTCGTCCTAGTAGGACTGTTGTCGCTTATTGGCCTGATTACAGGCTGTTTACTATGCATATTGATGGTTTCGCATATTGTGGCGGGCCGGATTCCCCAGGAGCTATGCTCCTGAACAGGGGGAAAACCCTTCGGCACTGAAGTCATACAACCCATTCACCTACCAGGAAAAAACCCCTATTAGCTTGCCCTACCATGAGAGCCATATTCCGCCTAACCCAGTCCCCGGGGGAACTGGGGGTCGGACCCAGTTGACCCGTGGATCCGTCGGGTTAAAATGCCTGACTTTGTGGCCCTTATTTTGCCCGCCTCAGTTGAAGCCGCAGTCTCTGGGCCATGGGGTAACTGCTTGACCGCCAGGACTTGGCGTGAGCGGTGCACCGACTCCCGTCCCTCTAGAGTCGAACTCACGACCCGGGCCTACAGGTCGACGCTCGAAAGGTCAAGGTTTAACCGACTAGGCCATCTCCCCTTGACCCTGACTGGAATTTTGGCGATTTTGCCAGTAATTTTGTAAATTTGTAAATTAGCTATTTCATAAACTATAGAGAACGAAAATAACGAGAATATCTTAGGAAAGTAGGCGTTTTACTACTGAAAAACGTTGAACCTAAAATTCAGGGGCCTAACCAAAAGTTTCATTTTACCCTAAACCATGTAAGAGGCTACTATCGTGTACAAAGTACGTTCTCACAGAACAATCGAAAGCGACATGGCGCAATGGAAGCGCGCAGGGCTCATAACCCTGAGGTTCCAGGATCGAAACCTGGTGTCGCTATAATTTTTAATATCTTTTTGCGATCCCTTTTTGTTTTCTTTCCTGCTCAGGGTTTTTGCCCTCTATCTATTGCTGAAACATAAAGTATTATTAAAAGTTCATTCGTATAAATCATCTCGACATTATAAATCATTAAAATAAATCCAAATCTAACCAAGTAGATAGTTATAAATAAGTTAAATTCAAGCACCCGACACAAACTTCGAAGGGCTTGCTTTCAACGTTCGTTGCCAATTAGTCAAGCTAAGAATGCTGCTCTTGCGATGTATTTTGAGTCTCTCCTTTGACGAGGAAACGGTTAGAGCTGACATCATAGGAGCTAATGATAATCGATCAGTCGCATCAACACTCGACTCAGAATCCGTCGTGCTACTGTTGCTGCTGACAACAGCCTCTTCACCAGCGACAAATGATTCTCGACAAATGCCCAACTCAAGTATGCTCTCCCTGACCGGTTCTGTCTTCCTGAATTTGGCAACAATGGGGTCGTGATCTAATCTACCATCTCTGTCCTGAATATCGTCAACTTTGAGATTGAAGACTGTAGCCATTGAGTCTACAGCCATTCTAAACCAATGCCTCTGAATTTCAATGTACTTGCCAAAACAGCACTCGACGATTCGATCAGTGAGTCTAAACAGATCCGGCAGACCGTCTTTCAAACTATTGTGATACTTAAAAAACAGATCAGCCCTTTGTCTCTCCAGAGCTGAAAACGAATGATGCTCTCCAGAGTTCGTAGGGGTAGCAACGTAAGGGAGGTCGCTCTTCGATGCGACGTACTTTGCATATGAGGTATGAAATCTTACACGATCTGCTGCTAGTAACTCAGTTCGTTCATACATTGCCCAGACCTTTTCAAGAGGAACCAGAACTTCCTTTTCAATCTTGCGTGACAGTTTTGCAGTGGACATTTGCGTTGATGAGGTAGATGTAAAGGGTGTTGAGAACAAAGCGTAGCGCTTGTATCGTCGCATTCTAGACGTGTCTTCTTCATCAATGCCGATGGCCATACTCCAAGTTAACCACGATTTAGCCAAAGCAGAGTTACTATTGAACTGATGCTGAATATCGGCAGAATTGGTGGCAATTGATTGAATTAATGCTCGAATGTTCTTTCTTTTCTGATAAAAGATTGTCAATAGCTGTTGCAAACTACCGTCAGCCGTGGGGGTGGTCTTCAATTGTCGTAAACTGGCAGTCTCGTCATCGAAGTCTTGCTGTCGTGATCCACCACTACCCCGATTAGCCGAACTAGCATCTCGAGGGTGGTCTGAATTGATATTATCTGCACACTTCTTCATTTGCTCGGATGCCATCTTTAAGCAAACATAATCGGGGTGGTCCTCATTTGTCACCTTTAGCATGGAGTCCAGAAGCAGAGGATACTTCAGCAACCGCTGTACTGGTTTGATCAAAAGAGAATCCAAAGTCCAAGCAGTTGTGATAGTTTTCGAAGCATCGAAACACTCCATAAACCACGAATCCACATTCGGGCATGCCATGGAACGTAGTCTATAGAAGGTATCCATTTGCCATTTGTTGGCATCACAATAGCTCTGAAAAGCTGTTTCAATCAACGGGACAAAATCGAGTATGGCAGGGCCAATTCTGGTTTCAACGTCAGAGAGCGACTTATCATTGAGTTGAAGTTTTGAGTCAAACACATAAGGATTGATTGTATCTTTCAGAGTCATGACAAATTGGCGCGAAAGTAGCAGTACTTGTTCAACGTTCGAAAACAAGCGAGTAATGTCAGCTTTGCAAATGTAGCCAAAGTATTGTTCTGACCGCAGTTTACGATAGTAGATATCAACTAGTACCCCCATATCAGTAGCAAAGACTTCTTCAGTATCTACTAACTCGCGGATCAGATTGAACTTTCTCCTTAGTCTGGCCTGGTCTTCATCGGAGCTAGGAATCAGCTTCTCAGCGGGAGCAACTTGTTCGTGTACTGAGGCAGAGCCTGGATTTTGGTTAGTATGTTCCTCTGTTTCACTTCTTCTATCTTGTGCTTACTTCTTAACCTGTTGACGTAAGTGGAGCCCGCCAGTGAGTCAGATCTAGGGGATATTATCAGCGGAGATAATCTTACACTCCCGGGCCTCTTTTTCATTCTATAATCCAATACCGTTTCATTGATAATATCGGTACTGCCGACACTGGAAGTCGATGATAGCGTGGATTGAATCCTACTGTCAGATTTTAGTTCCTTAGATCCGCGCAGCAGCGAGTCTGATGAGATAGAGGTCCTGGGAGTTTCCAGAGACTTCTGGACAGGCACTCCAGAGCGAATGCTTTGTGGAGACATAGGGATCTTGAAAGTATTTGACCTTGGCGAAAGTTCTGAAAGAAGATCAGAACTGGCATCTAAGAACTCGTCGTCCACACTGTTTGACGTAGGACTGGCGGGAGATAAACGTGCGCCCAATCCCAAAGGTACAATCAAGCTGTTGCCGGAAGCCTTGGTACTGATTGTATTTTGGGGCGGAGAATGTTTATGGATATTAAGAGGTGATGTGCTTGATTCCAGAACAATGTTGTCTTCCAGAACAATTGCAGGTGTTTCAGAAAGCAGTTTTGGGGACTGGGGCGGTGTAGATGGGTTGATACTGGATACAAACATGTTTGGTGTGCCATCGCGAACTTCATTTTCCGATAACACGTAATTAGCATCCGAATTTGCAGGTTCGTCTTTCTGCGCTAGATCAGACGAAATTGAGAAAGGACGGAGAGTGGGAGGCTGAATAGTTGCCTGCTCACTGCTGGTTTTTACGGTGGCATGCGAGGTTCCAGATTTGTTTGATTTCGGCGACGAGTTGGGTGATTTCGTACTAGGGATCCCAACATTGGAGCTGGAGTTGCTTCTAGATGATTTGTGCTTCCTAATACTGAATCTGTCCTTTGGGAGTGGCGGTGGAGGAAGATCACTGTGTTCAGTTGCAGAGCTTGTTTGCTTGTGCTCATCAACACGAAGAGGGGTGGTGCTGCACAGTGTTGTTTTAATGCTGGACTTTCTTTCAGGTGACTTGAAGCGCGTCTCTTCTGGTTCGTGGATCTCTTTGTTCCTGGTAGGTGGATCGCTAGAGGCTCTGCATTCTGTATCTTTCCCGGAGTTCTGGCAGAAGTCCATTTCAGGGGTACCCGATGATGATACAACTGTTAGTTGAGGGGACGATGCCGCCGAAGAGGGCGCACTAGCCACGATTGTCTCCTGAGGTGAAGAGTTTACGTCTGGTTTCGATAATGATACTTTCCTAGGCAGTGGAGGCAAATCTTTCTGGAGAGCTCGACCTCGCTCTGCCGTTGAGCCAAACAAGGATGCTTTTCGATGGGAAATATTTGCACCTACTACCGGAGGCGTACGGGGCCGCTCAAATGCAGTAGGAGAAGGGATTCTTGGGGTTGGCAGTTTGCCAATGGGCTCTGTCGAGCCTCCCTCGGTCAAAAAACTGTAACGAGAAGCGTCCAAGGTTCCAACCTGCGGCATAGCGATAGGGAGTAGAGGATTTAATCGAACGAGTCTGGGAACGCGTTTCTCGGGCAAAGATCGAAGAACGGGGTTGAGAATGGCGCCAGGCTTTATTGGAACAAACTGGCCATTCACAGGTCGTATGGAGCGGCGTCTTGAAGTAAAATCGCGGTCTAGTCTACTATGATGACTGGTCCGAGAGCCATGCAGGCCCAGTCTACTATTACGCTTGGATTTTGCCGAATAGATAGATTGACGCCGGTTGGCAGAACGCGACGACGAACGAGACGGAGCTCGAGTGGTAAATAAAATGGACGAGGTTGAGGGTTTGCGCTCCAAAGACCCTAGATAGAACACAGATGGATCACTGGAGCTTAGAGAAGTAGCATGCTTTTTCTCGCTTGGTAGAGGTGGCAGAGGCAAGTTGAGATCCCGTTTTCGAATTCGCCTCTTGGTGTTGTTGCGATGAAGCGAAGCAGTCAGCTGGCTCGTGAATGATTGATTGCTAACAGAACCATTGTAACTCCGGCCGTCGTCCTTAACATGAATATAATTATGGGGAGAGGTAATTCGCGGTGTTTCACCCCTTTCGGATGTGTGCATGTGCATCGTCGATCTTGAAAATATACAGATTCAAAGGGCCAAAGGGAGAAAAAAGTAACGCACTGTTGAGAGCAGATCTCTGCAGAGATAAAAAAGGGGTAAGCTTAAGGGGTGCGCAAGGAGGTGGACCTAAAGGGGTAGATAGGTGTGAGGGGAAGGCGAGCGAGAGCAGGAGGACGCAGGGGTCAGCTGAAAGGTGAAAGGTGAAGAGGGCCAGAGGGTCACCCAGGACCTGTAGGAAGGCTATGATAAGACCCAATCTAGGATGTAAGGGGGTCCTAAAGGAGGGACCTGAAGGTGGAAGTGAGGGCCTAAAGGGGAGGCCGAAAGAGAGACCTGTAGGGCTGACAATCGGGGGTGCTTGATGACAGGCCTAGCGAGGAATACTGGTATCGAGGCGGACCTATCTGTAGCTAGGAAGTAGTTACCTGCAGTATATCACGTTAGTATCGTCCCATCACACCAGTGCCAGTGCTATTGCAGCTGCTATACAGCCGATAGGGTGAGGTTTATCAAGGGGTCATTGGAGCCTTTTCCGGCAACAAGCTCTGAGCTCAGTTCAATTACTTACTGGGAGTAAAGTTGGAAAGGTACATGGGGCCACCGAGACGAAGCGATGACAGTATAGAATGTCAATATAGAATTGAATTGATTTGGATTATTCTCCGCGGATAGCCTTTCGTGCATTTACCCACAGGGCGGTATGAGGCAGCGAATTTTGAGATGGTCCCACAGAAATTAGAACTTCTCCGTTGCGTCAGTTCCTGCTTAATCCTGCTTGTTCCTGTCGGTTCCTGTCGGTTCCTGTCTGTTCCTGTTGGTTTCTGTTTGTTACTCCTGTACTCTTGATCGGTGGCTCGGCGCTTGCCGACCAACTCGCAGTCGGACGCTGTGAGATGCTGGAGATGTGTGAAAACTGGCAGACGAGAGGGGCCGATGGAGCCAGACTGAAGATCAGCTGCAAGAGACCTGGGTCCTGCTGTTTCGAGTATGTCGGTCGACTGTAATGTAGGTGCTATCAGACTAGTCAGGTGGACCAGGAACCAAGTTAGTCGAGATAATGACAAAAGGAGATGCTCACGAACCAACCGAAGATGAGAAGGGATATAGAGGAATTAAAGTAAACAAAGATTGGGGAGAAATGTCAGAGTATAAGGGTAAAACGAGGAACAAGATTTGATGTCAACCTTCACTTGGCCGCTACCAGCAGCGGACGACAGTGAATTGGGCCAGATGCAGGCGAATGAAACAGCTGAACCGTGCTTTTTCCTCACCAAATTATATGACAATCAGCCAAGCACATAAATATCTGGTCAACGTCGGTAGTAGATAATACCAGTTGCAGGTAAACAGCGAGCTGATGTTAGTCCAAAAGATTATAAATTTAATGCTCGCCCGACAAGCTAGTACAGAGTATACAAGAATAGAAAAAATGAGCTCTAACAGGCAGGATATAATCATCAATGGCCTAATAATAAACAATGGACAAGCGCAAATGTCATTGTCAGACATTACGCCGACTACTCTAATACATGTTGACAAATAACAGTAACAACAGTGAATCCGCCCGATACGGCCGGCTATACGTAGTCGCAAGCAGTACGTGGACTTAATGTGAGTGAGACATTGTACGAACCTTTCCTGCCCTCTTCTCTCGTGTGCGTGTTTGATCGTCAACTATACTTCGACCCAGGGTCAACTTCCGGTCGACATGTTTATGTTATTTTCTTTTCAGCGCATAAGTTGGGATGCAGGCTGATTAATTGGGCAATTCTACAGGAACCACGAAAATGCCATGGAACACAAATATATCAAGGTACTGACTGCATTTGGCACTAATAAGAAGAGAACAATAGACGACTGGCCTCGTGCTGCTGTGCCGAGCACTCCCCGGCCTGCTGTCCGTGGCAGCTGTTTGTGAACACGGCTTCAGTGGTGTGAGCTGGCTCTGCGGCGAGCCTACCCGGCCCTGTGCTGAGCTGTGCACTGCGCACGTACGAGCGGGAGCTGTGGCTATGCTGGCTGCTGCAAGTGGCATTTAGCCTTTCTCAGTTACTGTCGAATATCTGCATCCGTTCATTCATCCGTTCATTCAAATCAGCTGGTCCGGGGTATAGTCGCCCATAACGGCGAGGGCCGGACTAAGAATGAGAATGCACAGGCAGCGGTAGCTTCTCTCGAGCCGCGATTTTTAGTCGCATCGGTAAGTACGCTAGCTAGACTTTAACTGGCCAGCGCTAGTATTCATTAAGTATTCTTTAATTAATATAGCATCTCTTAATCTGAACACCAGTTAAAAAATATTTGCGCGAGAGATCCTGATATTATTCGAACATATAATAATTGTATCAGGCGTATTATATGCCCACCCGTGCCACCTCGTTGTCCGCCAGGTCCACAGTTAACTGAAAAATTAATCTATGTGAGCCACCAGTCTGCTGGCCAACCGGCAGCCAGCGACGGAAGCGTCCAGCCCAGGCTGACCACTACGTTGCACTGTACCGGCCCAACGGGTTGGCGGACACGCGTCCGGCGGCCGGGGATACGCTGCCCCGGACCCTGCCTCTCGCTGCGCTCGAGGAGGCCACTCCGCTGGACTGGCTCGCGAAGCGAGCACTACGGGCCGGGGCGGCGCCCGGCCGCCGGAGGCACTGCGGGTCTGCTTCCAGCAGGAGACGCAGCGAGATCTTAATTGGATCTGCCGTATACGCGCTCCTCGCTGCAAAGCTGCAACGATCAGTCCTAACGATAGCGGACTAGTGCTATTCTCAAGCAGAAGGGGATCTCCGATCGATCATGGACCTGATCGCAGGAGTCGACCCCGCTGTAATCACAACGACTTTTTCCTCTGGTATCTGCTAGATAGGCAATTGAGACGCGTTGGAGCCCGTGGACATCGGCGCCTTTGCACGTAGTTACACCATGCATCAGCAGCTGATTAATTGACAGCCAGAATAGCTCCGGCCCTGTAGCCACCGGGAGCCGCCCTCCTCTAGCGCGGCGAAAAGAGCCACGGGTTCAGCGCACCGGCCGCCGGAGGCGTACCGCCCCTGCTTCACGAACGCCCAGAGAGCCTCCGGCGGCCGGGCGCTGCCCCGGACCCCGTAGCTCCTCTCGCTGCGCTGCGCTCGAGGAGGGCGGCTCCGTCAAGCTAATAACAGGCATGTCTTAAATCTGTCTGAATTATTAATTGGGCCGGCACCAAGTGCCGCAGCCCTTCAGGCGGAGGATGGGAGCATTTCTGACGCTGGAAGCGTGCCCATGAGCGTCAGCTCACGGTCGAGCCTGAGAGCACCTTTTCCGCTCTCTGTACAAACAGCTTCGTAGCTCTGAGGCGGCCCGAGGCCAGCCGAGGTCCGGCCGTGTTTAGTCGGCCCATCCGACAAATCAAATCTGAGCTAGCTGTTTCATTCTAGCTCCCTAGTCCCAGACTTTTGCGATCTCTGCCTCAGAATTGTCTAAGAAGTAGATTGCATGTGTTATGTACGTTTAGCTTCTCTGCAAATGGACAAACTCAGTTTAGAATTAGGAATTAAAATTTAGATAAAACGATTCTGTGCCTGTGCCTGAAAAATACGCTGCAACTGTCGCAATCAGGCACCAGTTGGGCCCAGTTGAGTTTGGCATGCCGTTGTACATTTCTGCCTGACATTGGATTGTTTCATGTTCATAGCGATGTCTCTTTCGTCTTGGTACAGACTGTGGGCGCAAAACGGCTCTCTTCATTGCCGGCCCCCGACGAATATCTGCCGAGGATCCCTCAAAATAAAGTGCTGAATTAAATGATTAAGCGCATAATCTACACCGCCTTCGCCGAACCGACACCCCACAATGAATCCAGATATCCACAGCTGATCAAATAAATTACTACTGAATTACATGTGTACGCAACTTTAATCTTCAGTTGCACCTCTCGCCTGTGTGCTATCTTTATCTTCGTATGGGTTTACTTCGTGCAATTAACTGCCGGCCAGTGCTGCTCCTGGCAGAAAGATGTCCGCCTTTTGCTCTCATGTTCCATGTCTTTGTAGCTGGAGTTGTATTGGGAGCCCGCCGTGAAGTCTGTGGCTGAACGCTCGTTTCCGCGCGCTGCTCATTAAAGAAGTCGTTAACTTCTGCTAGATACTCTCCAGACCAGTGGTTACCGGCGCCCTTCGCTTGTTGGTCAAAGTACTTCTCCGAAAGAATATGAATGCCGTTGCCTTGGATAACGGGACCGTCAGGCGTTCTCATGAAATTGGTCACGTACATGGGCTCGCCTCTGGTGTCTGTATCCACCACCAGCGTATTGTTGACTGCTGCAGCTAACCGCTGATAGGTTTTGCTCTTATCCTGATGAAAGTAAAATTGGCGGTTAGAGCCGAATCCCGTACGACCCCGGTAATCCAACGGTCTATCAAAAGTTGTCGCACTCGCATTTTGTACGGTTACTATAGACGCCCCGATTATGCTGTCCGTGTGTTCGTAGCCATGAGTGATTTCAGTATCAGTGCGACCTTTTAGTTTATCATAGGTGGCCTGAATCGCCAGTGGATACTGATACATCTTTTGCCAGCTGCGTTGCCTGCTAGGACCGTCGCTGTCTGGCCTGGTCATAGTGATGTTCTGAGCGCAGAGCGTGCTTTGTGCTACGCTGTGGAATTCATAGCGATTCGACAGATACTGGATATTATCATACATACAGGCCTGTTGCCATTCGAGATTGATATTATGCCCATTAAAGTTTAGCTTTGCGCTTCTAGTTAGCCCTCTCAATATCGATACAACTTCAAAAACGCTCGAGTTGCTAGGTAAAAACCCACCCACCGACTTGTTATCCAGGTCTCTTTCGTCACTGCTAGTTCCGTTTATGGAATTGCCGTTATTGTTCAGTTCCATATAACCTTGACCATTGACTGACGGCGTTTGCCAGGTCATTATATTGGCATTGATGAGCCAGCCTTCGCTTACTTGGGTGGCATTGTAGCCATTTCTCACCCGGATATCGATCCTAGCGTTTGATGCCCAGAGAACGGGAAGGAAGGCGCTTATATCGATTTCGTAGACTGGGTTGTCAAAAGCATGAATACCAACAATGGGACTCCACATGTATGGTGATATTCCGCTGGCGTAGATGACTGGGTACGGAAACACAAACCCCGCGATTCTATTATTTATCAGCACTTCAATCACTCTTGACGGCCCCCCTCCCGGTCCATTTAATACTGTCGCAAACTCGTCCAGAAGGTTACTGTACCAGAACTCCTCTTTATCGTAACCTGTTGCGGAGATCTCAATCACAGCTCTGGTCACATTTCGAGACATGGTTTCTATTTGCTTTGAAACGAGAGGCGACGATGATGACGAGGGAAACTCGCGCTTCTTTCTTGTCGTGCTGATGTCCTGATTAATGGCTATAACTTCGTCTGGTGGTATCTGTCCAGAGTATTGCTGCCACAACATGTCTCCATCTCCATCATACATTTTTGGTCCCTGATCACGATCAGTGTCCAGTTCTGGATAATAATAACGAGCACTCAATGTGGTCGATATGGGCCCATTGAGCTCTCCTTCTATTATATTATCTAATTGGATTGTCAGTAGTTGCTTCCTTCTAAAAAGAACGATATAATTGGACATGTCTTTTGTGAAAGTCGAGCTGATATTATGAGAACCAGGCTCGGCCGTCGATGACCGCCATATCTCATTATCCCCCATGAACACATGCACCAGTCTCTCAGACTGAACACCGTGTGATTTGACTTTGAGAGTGAGTGTTACTTTACTAAAGTTCACGGCCGGAGGGTTATACTCGACCTGCATAGGTTGGTGAAACGAGTTAGCAAAGACATGTTCACCGACTATTGCAGAATAAATGATAGGACCGTAATCAGGAGGGGGGCCGGTGACTTGAATGACTTCGGCAGGACTTAGAGCAGACTCAGAGTAGAGAGAGCTTTCCGCTTTGCCCTTTGCCCACAGTCCTGAAGGAGCTCCCAGACACGCAGTAAGCAGGCAAAACGTCTGCGCTGCCAAAAAGACATTGGCTCTCATTAGAATTGGTACCGGATTTTTGACTGCTCCTTTCCAGCTTGGTATAGTGCTCGGCCTCGATTTATATAACGTTACATATTAATGTGGCTCCAATTGCATTATTCTAGCATATCAAACCGCTCTGGCACCAAGTCTCTTCATGCTGGCATGAATAATGCTACTGACGGCTGTTGGGGGGCGGGCTTCGCCTCCGACAGCTGGGGCTGTGCTCCAGACCCCTCGGCTCCTCGAGCGAAGCTCGAAGCTCGAGGAGGATTTACAGGGAGCGGGCCGGGGTTCCTTACAACTTAGCCGAGGGTCGGGTCCGACATCAACGCTGCTTTTCAAGGAACACCTCTCTTCACAAATCAGGCAAAAATCAGCCAGATTTGCCTGGAAATAGGTGTCTCTGTAAAACTAAGAAGGGTGAGTAATCGGGTCGAACCCAGGTCATAGGACTAGAAATCTAATGTTCTGTATGACCCGTTCATGCTATGTGCGATCAAATCTGCTATCATAAATAAATAATCTCTCTAGAGATCGGGTGACAGGGCTAACAAGAGAATTAGATTTAAGCAGTTGTAAGCCGTAATCTAATCCAGCACATAATTATTTAAACTACTTTCCTATCTAATTGATGTAAAATACTAACCAGACTCTCTCGGCGCTATATCATCAATTTCGCATGAACCGCAGCCGTGCACCAGTCTTGTTATTAGCCTTACTGATTCTGAATTGAAGTTGACTACCCAAGAATGGTGAGTACAAGTGCATTGAATAGCAGAAGGGTGTACAGAACTAACGGGAAGAACAGGCTCTACCAAACTTGAGAAGAATCTTTGCGTCCTTTCGAACGGAAGAGGAGGAGAGAGAATATTCTCGCGCGGCTTTTTTTAACCTCATTGGGTTCCTTGGATCTTGTGTCGTTTTTAGCCTCATTGCCCAAAAACTGTCTGGGTCGAAGGGTCCTATAGCATGAAGTATTCATGGCTGTCAGTACAGAAACGGAGCAGTCATTTGGCGCATCGTGCTAATAGCCGCCAGCTGAACAATTGTTGCCATTTTCTTGGAGATGCGACCAAGTCGCGTGTCCACTATCAACCACGGCGAAACACTTCTTCAGAGAAAAGCGTACTGCCAGATTCACTCATAGATCGCCCTGAGACCTCAGAGAGCGATTATATGCCAAGGAGGGTTCTGTCGGATGATAGTTCAAAGACCCCTTTAGCGCTGTATCGCGATAACCGGAAACTGAATGTCACTGACATTGCTACAAAATATTGCGAGCTTCGTGATTTTTATGATCTCACTAGCGGCACAAGAGTGGAAAGTGCAGCAATGACAGCAGGAACAGCTGTCCACGCAGTTCTTGAAAAGGAAGCTGACAAACAGCTCGTAAAAGTCGCCATCCCCGACACATTTACGCGGTCAGGCGAAGAAAGTATAGCGGAGAAGTATTTTAATCTGAATTCACGTTTGCAGGCTCTCCTATCTGGCCATGCAGTTCGAGAGGTCTATACTTTTGGCGTTATCGATGGCTGTCTAGTTACAGGCTACATCGATGAGATTTCGTTACATTCGCATAATAACATGGTTATATCAGATACAAAAACGCGTGCTAAAGCCAACCTGCCGCCTCTGTCGCAACGGTTATCCGCATACCACCAGTTGCTGGTTTATCATAAGCTTTTAACAGGGATGCTGACTGACAAGGGGCTTGATGAAGTATTTCCTCTCCTGTACAAAGCATTTGATGTTGATCCCCATAAAACCTTTTCTGAGGAGTTTATGACGGCGGTTGGAACGGGACCTTCAAGTTTGAGTGGACTAGAAGAGATACTAAGGGGACATCTGCAGGAAGTAGCAATTAAACTCAACGTTTCTGAGGAAATCCAGGTGTCTTATCTCCGGTCTAGAGGTGCGCGCGCTGGGAGTCTCATTGAGACTTGTCGTTATGTTTACAACGAAGAGGCGTTTCAAGAGTTGAAGGAGTTTTCATTGCAGTTTTGGCGTGGTCAACGAGATGCCATTGGAGTGGATCCGTCAGAGCGCTCAAAATGCCACAATTGTGCTTGGTATGACCATTGTGAGTGGCGTGCAACCATGGATGCTGCTATGCTTTGATTGCCGCTGACCCACTTTCTTCGTCGGCCATTCAGACTGGGTCGTAGCAGCTTTTGCTACCTTAGTTATGTTAGTGTTTACCGAGAAATCGATAACGTTGTATTTGGTTGATTTTAAGCGTTGTTTTCGGAAGTAAATCCTGATTATGCTTTTGCTGGATTTCCAGGCTCCCACTAGCTTTTAGCTGTTTCGCTTGGTATTCTATGTACAGTTATTTATTATTATATTAACACCACACGGTGAAGGACAAATCACCAAAAATAATGCAAATGGATGGATGTCTTGGATGTTACGATATCAAGGCTGCCGAGATGACCTTGTGAAGAGGGATTCGATGTATTGATGTCAGTTGGAAATGTGTCAATTCACATATTGTCCCTTGATCTTGAATTAATCAAACTTTTTTGTAGCGAAGTGACTTGACTTGTAGAGATAGAATTTGGCCATTTCGTACGAGGTCCAGCTGATGGCAGTAGAGGGCATATTAGACACAACTCGGGGTCGCAGACCCTTCCAGAAGCCACGGAGTCCGTCGTGCTTATAAATATAAGAAGCAGCGTCCTTGAAAGAGTTAAGCTGTCGCACACTAGCATCGTAGTTAAGTCCCTTGGTTTGAAGCAAGGTCTTGATAACGTCCAATGGAGTCGTAATGGCAGCAGCGCTGGCACCAGCAACACCACCAGCCACACAATGCACCAAGGGGTCATGGACTTTGTTTGGATTGAGGAATTTCGAGGCAGATTCATAAACCGTGAAGTTGACTGCCGTGAAGGGGATGTTCATCATTAAAGTGGTAGGATAAGACACGTAGAAAGCGCCAAATCCTTCTTTTTTGTAGATGTCTAGAGCACAGTGGAAAAAACCGCGATACTTAGAGCCTCTCAGTTGCATCCGTTGTTTGATAACGTCGAATGGGTTCATCAAAGCATCCGAGGTGGTAGTAGCACTGGCACCAGCAATCGAAGTGACAATCGGGTGGTGGTGTTTATCGGCATTGCCGCCAAGATTATTCTTGACTGATTCATAGACGGCAAAGTAAACGGCATGTGCAGGGCCTGCGCCAATGACCACGGAAGTCATGCCTCTCCAGAGACTTCTTGCGCCCTCAGCTGCGGAAATGCGGGTCACAGCACTAACTATACCAGAGTACTTGTTGCCAGCACCGGTAACAACTTGCATCCGTGTCTTGATAGCATCAACGGGATACATTACAGTGTGCTCCATAATACCGGCAGTGGCACCAGCCACGAGATTCGCAGCCAACGAAGTGTTTTGCGGTAGGGATTCGTAATCGTCATAATCTTCGGCATCGTCGTCATCATCTTCATTAATTTTCGTTTCAGGGCCTGCTGCATTGGCAGCAGCACCCACACCAGTGGTGTTGTTAGAGCTGTCTCCGCCACCAGCGCCTCCTCCGCTGTCGCCAACAACTTTATGAGTCGTTCCCCCACTAGGGATGACGAGACCGCTATTTGGCAGAGTGATCTGGCCAGTCTGTGATAACGAGGAGATGAGGTCGGCATTGCTTGCGCTGGCAGAACCTGCGCCCGCGCCAAGGTCGTTTGTTATCGCAATTTTGTGGATCAGAGGGGAATTAATGGCGCCCTGGTCTGACAGAGCCGGCATGGTGATAGGTGTACAGTGAGAGTGCGAGTGAGAGTGAGAGTGAGAGTGACAGTGAGAGTGAGAGTGACAGTGAAAAGTGACAGTTCCAGAGGAAAAACCAGAGACAATAGTACACTCGTTGAAGAACCAAAAAAAGCACAGTAGCCGAAGAACTGAAAAACAACTGAAGTACTTCAACAACAACAGAATAAGAAACAGGTGAACTAACAGCCAGAGAGCGAGCTTCTATATACTCTATCCGTGATGACCCCTCTAATGAATATTCAAGGCAAGATTGCGAGCGATGCTCAGTCTAGTATGTAGTCAGGGCAGGCAGATTCCAGAGTCGGTTCAAGGACAAATTTTCAACAAGCGAAGGAGCTCGAGCGAACACCGACGAGCCGGAGTAAAGATCTATTGCTTTGAACAGACTCCAAGCTTAAAGTGAGAACCGATGAAGATTAACAGCCAGCGAAAAACAGGCTGAATCGATAGACAAGGCCCGGAATAGGTATCAGATTTCCAACCAGCCTCTTTTGCAGTTCTGTGTCGGCCACAACGCAACAATAAATAGGACTTAATGAGCAGAGCAGGCAGTTTCCGCTTTCCAGAGTACCAGGCGAGACAGTCGGCCAATAACAGTCGAATTCAGGCGGTTTGCAAGCGAATTTTCCGGTTTCTGTCCGACAATGGGATACACACTGCCGCAGTGTCGAGAGTTTCAGCTGCTCAATATTGCACGATGCAGAGAAGTTTGTCAAATTTCAACCCTTTTATGGGTCTAGGCCGATCTTTTATGCCGTGGCTCGGACTGGCCACCCAAGCCGTGCCATGCACACCACGGCCTCCAATCCAGGCGGTCGGAGAGTGGTTCCGGACCCGGACCCGGACCCGTGTGCTTGCTAGGCTATCTTCGCCCGGTGGAGTGGCCCTGCTCGAACGCAGCGAGAGGAGCCACGGGACCCGGGGCAGCGCACCGGCCGCCGGGGGGCGCTAGGAAGGCAGGCCGAGTCGGCCAGTCGGCCAGTGCCGCTCGAACGCCGTTGAGTCAGTCCATGCATGACGCTTCGTATCAAATTTTATCTGATGGAAATTTATCTGATTTTGCCGGTTTGGGAAAGAGCCCTGCTGCTCCCCGACCTCGCTTCCGGCCGGCAGGCCAGGCCCTCGCCCAGATCCGGATACCGGGTGAATCCAGCTAGGCTGGACGGGAACGTTGAGACGTGCCTCCGGCGGCCGGGGCGCTGCCCCGAACCCCGTAGTGCTCGCTTCGCGAGCGTCGCTCCCTGCGAGGGATGGAGAGTATATCTGGGCAGCAGGACAAGCCAGTTCGCAGATCGTAATTCATCTATGGATTTCTTCCACAGGACTCAGGATCTAACAGCCGGGGCCGGTCAGGCCTGGGAAAAGAGCCCAAGGCATAGAAGCATAGAAGTATAGGCTAATATGACATGCAATTAAATAATGGTTAGCTTAGATCTAGTTCTTAGACTTTTTGTGCTTCTTTTTTCTGGAACCGCCCATCTCGCTGTCGTAGATTTCTTCGGCTGTTTCCTTGCGCTTGGCCTCTTTAGTGGACTTCAGGCTGACAGTGCCTCTCGAAGATCCAGAGGCTGCCTTCTTGACGGACTCGGAGTCCCATTCGGCATCTTGTGAAATAGCAAACTTCTGCAAGTCAAGCGCGTTTATAAGCTCGCGCTGCTTTTCTTTCAGTGCTTTCTGATTCTCATCAGCAGCTTCGTCGATCTCCTCCTCAGCCTCTGGACCCTGAGAAGTACCGTTAACTCCATCCATTTCATCGAGTTCCTGGTCTCTGATTTCAGGAAGAGTCTCATTGATAGCCTTGGCAAGAGTCTCTCTGAAATAGTTCGACATCTTACGAGTAGTCTTTGCAAACATAGCCAGTGTTTGGTTAACGGGCAGGTTAAGTTCGGCAGCAACGGTGTCGATATCCTTTTTCTGAAGACCGATACCAAGAAGAATTGCTTGTTGAACGCTGGACAAGGCAACATCAGAGGAGAATTTGTTCGAAAAATACAGAGACGCAATCTTCGGGAGCAGGTCCACAATGACGTGGTAATCCAATCGGTTGTTGGCGTACGACTCCAATCTCTTGAGATCGAAAGGCGTGAATTCTCGGTCAAGAGACTCCTTGTCGAAGACACCGCTTGTAAAGTACTTGGCAGTAGCATTCTTCGTCGCCTCAATAATACTGAGAGATTGTGCACTGGTAAAGGCCCTGAACTCGTAGGCAAGTAGGGCCAAGAAGCGCCGATGGAAATCACCACTGAACTCTGAAAACCATTTGTCTTCGTGTCCACTGAGCACCTTTAACATAATAGCAGTGTGCTCTCCCGTCAGCTCGTTAGCAGTCTGACGGAGATAGACAGGGGCGAATTTAGCCCGCTTCCAAAATTTGTTCAACTGGTTAGTTAGACCAAACGACACACCGAGATAGTGCAGTGCCTCAGGACGTCTTTCCGACAATTTTAATAACAGAGGTGGCATGGTTCTGGGGTCTTTGGTTTTGATAACATCAGTAGCCAAAGTGGCCTTTTCGAGCTCTCTGTCAGACACTCGCTGAGCCTGGTGGGTTTCAGTAAGCGTGTTTGTCTTCTCCGAAATATCAGCAAACTTTCCCTCGTAGTAGTCGGTGAGAAGTTCAAGAGCACGTGAACCGTAGCCCATTCCCATATACTCAGGACTGGTGGCAATACGGATGACACGAGCGCCCGAAAGACCAGCAAACTCTTCATCCTGGAACTGCTGCGAGACAACCCATGGGATCAAATCTCCACCACCTCGCTTGCCACTAGCCAAACTGTTGAGAATACTGGATTTGGAAATTTGTCCCTCAAGGGCGATTTGGACAACGCAGAGAGGTTCTGGTAGACGAGAGTCGTTCTCGTCCACTGGGGGTAAAAGTACAAACAGCTGATGGGCCGGACCATCACTCAACAGCTGCAAATCGTTGGGGGAGTTTTTGTAGTGACTGGCAACGTAAAGTGCCCATACTTTGTGTAGGAAAGCTTCAGAAACAGGATGGAATGAGAACAGTGTATCGCGGTTGATGTAGAATAGATTACACTCAGACGGGTGAGGGAAGCCCTTAGCAGCCAGACGTGACGAACTGCCAATAGTAGCATCCAGACAGAGTACTTTGTTTAGCCACTTCTCGACCGGGTCACCTGAAGCATATCTGATAGGTTCATTCAGGGAGACCTCGCGCAAGGTACGAACACCAGCCGAAGCAGACGACCCACCATTCTTAATAGCACTGGAACCCGCTTGTTCTCGAAGTTGCTGGATCAATTTCAAGGACAGCGAACGACCAGTACCTTCATAACCATTGATAGTAGAAGCCATAAACACCAGATATGGACCAATAAGCTTTTTAACCAGTGGAAGAGGAATAGCAGCGGCTTCGTCGATAACCACCAGCTCAGCCTGGCCTAGCACATGGGCATCTGAAGGTTGAATATACTGGATGGTCTGGCGGTGGCTCTTGAAAACATTGACTCTGACAATTGCATTATTGAAAGCAGGGTTTGTCGACTGAATGATATCATAGTCTAAGTGTTCTTCGTAGTTCAAAGCGTCGAAGCCTTTGAAGATGAATTCGAAAAGTGTCTTCAAATTCTCTGGACTGGGAGATGTGATGAAGATATTGGAGTATCCGTGGCCAATGGCTGCAGCGATTGCAATACCAAGCGCAGCAGACTTACCACGACCTCTACCAGCTGTCAGAGTAACTGTGCTACGCAGCGTCTTTTCAGCAATAGCGTCGACAAATGTCAGAGTAGCCTTGGCTTGGTCGACTGTCTTGGCCAAGTTAACCAGCGCACCAGCAGGCTGAACGTCCTGCAGCGACTCCTTGAGCTCGCGCAATTCAATGACACTGGCTGGCGTGTCTTCGTCTTCGTCAAATGGCGGCAGAGGCTTGATGTGCTTTCCGCCGGAAATAGGGAGCACATTCAGCTCATCATCCACAACCAAACATGACTCACATGAACCCAGAGACAAAATAAAACGTTCGTTGAAACGAGCAACAACGTCATTGTGGGCCTCAGTCCTATATCGAGCATGGATGTCCATAGTCATAGTATACAGCTGCTTCAAAGATGTCATTGATTTGAGCAGAATTACCACGATACCACCACCCTCTACAGTCTCAATAGTACGAGCCAAAATATTGGGAGTAATAGCCTCAAAGTCCTGTAAAATACACATTCCATATGTGTTACCAAGAATGTTCTCCGTCTCTTTGTAGTAGACATATCGAATGTTCTGCAACGAGACGAAGAGTTCAAAAGGGTCCTCCGAATTGGCTTCTCTGACACCTCGCTTGACGTCGCGCTTGATCTTATTCTCACGCTTCTTACGGTGACTCGTGAACCCAAGCAGCTTGTGCTTATACGCCCAGAGGACCGACTTGTTCATTTTGATATCCACCGAGGACATGAGATAGTGCAGATTGGGCAGCTGGTTACGAGCCTTGTCGCCCACAATGACGAAGAAACTGCGCTTCTTCTCCTGTACTCCATTGCGAATCAGCGTAGGAATACGCGAGTCGATAGCCTTCTTAACCATCTTGACCGGATCCTACAATGGTGCGAGTAGCGACTGGAAGCAGGGTCTGAAATTTTCAGCATCTACAAATTTCCCACGCGGCTGAAAATATTTTGCGATCGCCCCTGCACCCTGCGTTAACCCTAACCGGCTGGGATCTGTAACTATAGCCCCAGAAATCAGCCAGCCAGTAGAAGCTGGCCGATGTTATTATCAAGGTATTTTTCTTCATTAATATTACGGGAGCTACTTCCAAAGATATTAGTTCATACTGACAGGGGAGATACGACCTGCAGTGGCCCGAGTGAGATCTGCTACAGTCGTCTGTCGATATAATATACGGTACATAAACATAACTCTGCTTCTACAAAAATATTTATTGATTTCTCCAGTGGGTGATGGTGGTAGAGAGTCGTGGCTCGTTGCTACAACATCTACACGGGCAGCTTCATTGTGATTTGCAGGGCCGCTGCCGATTATAATAGTCGTCAATGAATCTTCGCTGCATTCTGTTGCCAGACCATCTATGGGCTTCGGGTGCGCTGCGTGTTCTTTCTTGTCAAGACTCAGACTGATTGAGCTCCTCGAGAGTCGTTTGCACATCCGACTGCTTGTATTCTAGCGGTGAGCAAACAGCTCCTGCTATAAGTAAAATAGAACAATTGGTGCGGGATGACTCGATTATTGTGCTGCAAATTCGCAACAGTGAAGATGAGACACCAACGCTTGGACGCCTGCACGTATGTGCTCCCCCATCATTCAATTGCCCCTCAACTCATGCCCCACTCTCGACAGCAGCGACTTTGCAAACATATAGCAGTCTAAATCCAAAGCTTCTGATCTATTCGTGAAGAATGGCAGTCTAACCCACACTTCAAGGAATCGCGATAGCATGCACAACAGCATTCTATGCGAAGCGCGTGCGCGCGTGTAGCAGAAATCAGATCTGCTTCAACAGCTTCATGACCAGAGCTAGACAACCAACCTTCACCTTTTGTCCCCCACCAGTTCTCGCTTGTACCTAACAGCGCACTCCATGGCCGAATCCTCAGATCATAGCTCCGCACCAGCGGCCGAGACAACACCAGCGGCTCCTGACGCCTCGTCGTCCTTCTTGGGCGAGATCACTGGCAACCCCGTCGTTGTCAAGCTCAATTCCGGTCTTGAGTACCACGGTATGTCTTCTACTGCGCTCCCTGCGAAGAATGGGTCACGAGGTCGATGTCCCGGGTAGCTGCCTCGTTGCCGCAGGCTGATGGCACCATGTCTTACTAACGACCGGCACAGGCAATCTGCAGTCCGTTGACGGGTTCATGAACATTGCACTGGAAGGCACGAGGGAGTTTGTCAATAACAAAGAGACAAACAAGTACGGCGATGTTTTTATTCGAGGCAACAACGGTGAGTAGCTGTATGCGTTTGGTAAATCTGACAGGGCACTAACTAAGAACCAGTTTTGTATATTTCTGCCGCGTAATGACCACAATGAGATAATTTATTGCTGCCAAAATACCCGGGAAGCCAGCGGCGGCCGGGGCGCTGCCCCGGACTCCATGGCTCCTGCTTCGCAGGAGAGTCTTGATGCCCTGGACTCGTCCTCTTATGGGCGAAGGTCATAAGAGTAAGACTCCGGACCTTCAGTTTCGGACGAGTCGCGGGCCGAGACGAATATGCTGATCCTCTTCTGAGCTGCTCGACTGGTTGCTCACAACGGGCGCAATCAGATCGGACTGAACTTACGCACTTGAGAAGATGTGAACCGTGCTCATAAATCCTTCAGAGAGAACAGGCGATTAGATATGTTGAAGTACTGTACACGCTGTACGCAAGTGGGTTATTTGTGATCAGTTATTAACAGTTATTAACAGTTAGTCACAGATTGGCAGTTATTAACAGTTATTAACAGTTATTAACAGTTATTAACAGTTATTAACAGTTAATATAATAACAGATTGACAGTTAATTAGATATTTGTGAGGAGTGTTTAAAGAACATGCCTCAAACGGTCATTAGTATCTCCATCATGTGATTAGGGAGATGATGGAGACACAATCAGTTCCGTGTAGCCACCAGGCTATGAATTATGTTATCCCAAGGGACTAGTAAGGTCACTTACTGTAGGAGAATCACTTAGAGAAATAGAAAGAAACAATTGTTTTTAAAAGAAGCTGATATCTTCACAGAATATCTCTTTCGAACTGAGGAGTGAGAAAGAGAGGGAAGAAGAAGGGTTTTGTATAGAAAAAGAAGTAGAGAATAAAAAGGAGTCGATAGACACATGAAGCAAACGGAGAAAGACGGAACGAAGAGGGAAGAGGATAGAACCAATAGATAGGGAGAGTGAAGTTAGGCCGAGACGATCGAGTACCTGATAGGTGGAGATCAGTTATAGGATTCACAGTATTATAGGGAGACGAGAAATGGTCGAGGAAGTGATAACGGATGGAGCCATTGGGAGAAGCAGAGAAGGGCGCGGTAGCGTCAATGGCAGATGGGTAAGTAACTGTTAATAATTGTTAATAACTGTAAAAACAAATTGCAGTTATTAACAGTTATCAACAGTTATTAACGCTTCTTAACGCTTCTTAACGCTTATTAACGCTTATCAACACTTATCAATCAACACTTCCGAACAGCTCCTACGGTGACCGGCTTTAAAACTCATCGTTGCTTTATTCCCCTGCCGTCTCACCTGTTCGTTCGTTTTTTTGATATTACAAGCTACCGTAGAATTAGGATGACTTACAATGACCTACGAGTTTTGTTAACTTACGATGGACGCAGACCTTTGCATTCTTACTTCTCTACATCTTCACCGTTTTTCATATATATTTATTTATGTCCATTTATACAAAAAACCAAGAAAAAAATTGTCCCTATATGTTTATATTGGTTGGAAGGAGTTGAAATTAGCTTAAATCAAAACTGCTAATGAAAAGACTGCAAAAAGAGCGGAGAAAGTGAATATCGTGAATGGCGATCTGATATAACTACTACTAGCAGCAGCAACATCAGAAGCAGCGTAGCCGGAAACACCTGTTGAATTTTCAATAGTATTTGTCACTGAGCCGCTGCCTGTGCCACTAGTCATCCCACTAGCCATACCGCTGTCCATAGCACTACTGGACTGTTTCGTGTTAGCTAACTGCTGTGACGGAAAGTTCATTTCACTTACACCATGTGTTTCAGTGGCAGGCAATGGCATAGAGTCACCCATTGTCGAAGTTCCAGAGACCTGCTCTGTGTCAGTCTGACTACCTTGCTGTTGAGTTTGGTGACCCTGGTTTGATTGGTTTCCTAGATTGTGCTGAGATTGCTGCTGACCCTGCTGTGTTTGCTGTGGGCCTTGTTGTTCAGTCTGCTGCACCCCCTGAGTCTGCTGAGGACCTTGCGGTCCCTGTTGCCGAGTCTCCTGAGGGCCCTGTTGCTCAGTCAGGTAGCCTTTGTGCGTTTGTTGGCCCTGGTTAGTTTGCTGATTCTGATCAGACTGCTCACTTTGCTGACTTTGTTGAGTCTGCTGTGTTTGCTGAGCTTGTTGTGTCTGCAGGGATTGATCAGTCTGCTGAGCTTGTTGGGTCTGCTGGTCTTGCTGGCTCTGCTGTCCCTGCTGACCTTGTTGGTCTTGCTGTTGCATCTGAGCAGGCTCGCCTTGCAGAGCCTTGGATCCTTGACTAGCGGAAGGAGAAGCATAAACAGATCCAGCTGATGAAGCATCTGAATCTCCGGTAGCGCTGCCAGTATAGACAGCAGCTTGTTGAATCAATGTGGCTGCCCCGCTGACGATGCTATTTGCACGGGATAGGACTTCGGTGTAGATGGAACTAGCGGCACCAGCGTCAGCAGTATTGTATTCGTTGATGAGAGAAACAATAGCTGGATCCTGCTCCAGTTTGCTAACAGCAGCAGCCATTTGGGGATTCATGGGTGGTGGTCCTTGCTGATATTGTTGAGAGGTTTGAGTGCTCTGTTGGCCCTGGTTACTCTGTTCTGGAGGTTGACCACCAGTTTGCAGCGCAGGCTGAAAAGATGACTGCTGGTTCTCATTGGTCTGACTGTACTGTTGAGCTTTCTGGGTTATAACTGCTTGCTCGGTAGAGGTGGGCGCAGGGCCAATGTTCTCCGTCACGTAGACTTTCTCATTGACATCGAGTGCTTGAGGCTGGCCATACTGCCCTTGCTGACCGCCCTGGTAGCCCTGTTGTCCTTGCTGATTACCCTGTTGTCCTTGCTGTCCACCCTGATGACCTTGTTGGTTTTTATTCTGGATGACATGATAATTCTGGGGCTGGGAATTTTCAGACTGCTGGTCATGCTTTTGCTCAGAACCTCCAGCATGTCCTTGTTGAACGTTGTTGTTTCCCTGGACTACATGATAACCTCCGGGTTGGCCATTATTGGCTTGCTTTCCCGATTGGAAATTGGCTTGCAGAAGTTAGTTCCGAACGTCTCTGTTTTGCAGGCGGCCATGGTTTTACCTGAAAACTCACTATTTGGATGATTACCAGCTATGGCTGTAGTTGTTGGCTTTTCGGCAATAATGTCGGCGGCTCCTGGGACCACTTTGTTGGCCTGAGTCAAGACCTGTGTGTAAATGGCGCTTGCTTCGAGCCCAGTAGCGGTATGGTACAGCTCAACTAACGAATAGATCTTAGGGTCCTGCACTAGCTGATTAAGTACCGACTTGTCATAGGGTGAGAGAGACGTAGAGATCTGTTGACACAGACACGGTGCAGCAAGAGCCGCCACAACTAGAGGACTTGTGATTTTCATATCTTGACGACCTGTCTATCTAAAGATATGTACCTAAAGAGCTAGCTCGTTTTATAACTCCAAGCTATATATATAGTCATACAGCCAATTTAGTAACGCCATCAATCAATTGTGAATTACGTAGCACTCTATTGACTACTTGTTTCAAATGTAGGATCTTCTGTCACCCTATTAATAAACTGAAGCTTATTGTGTTTGCTGGCAGGATATAATAGACGATTAGGTTTAGCTACACAATAGACTACTATTGCAAGAGGTTTCTGGCATAGCTAACACATAATCAACGAAAGCTGATGCCTATATATAACCTGATTGTGTTCCCGAGAACAAAATGTATCTCGAAGTCTACATCGTCTGGTTCCCAGTCCCGAGCGTTTTATGCAGCAAAATGCCAAGCAGATAATCCAATGCTCTCGAGGCGTCGAAATCTAAATCCTGCGAGATTCAGGAATCCTGCTATTTGTATACGCAATATTGATTTTGCAATATGTGGTTTGTAAATTAAAAGCCTTCAAATTGTTTTGGCGGTGCAATGAGACGTTGCCTGATCGCCGCTAATCAGTGCTCTTAGGGAAGTCAGCATATATATGCAGGTCTTGGATCACCAAAAAAAAATAGTTAGTTGAAGCATTGATCACACATATACAGACAGAACCCTGGATTCAAATAAGATTCATTCGCTGGACAAAACAAGGGCAAAATGGCCACCAGTGATGATGACAGAACTCAGGATGTCCCCAGTCTGACTCAGATTAGCACCGAGAGCGCGCGAGCCGAACAGAGTGACACATCAGCGGGACCACCGAATGAAAACGTTTTAAGCATAGCCGAGAATATTACTTCCGAGAAGCCAGTGGAAGTAGTAGATAACAAAGAACAATCTACTGAGGCGGGTTTCACCTCAGACGAGAACGCGGAGCCTACTCTAGTAGTATCAGAGACAAAAGATGCTCAAACAGCGGATTCTACAACGGTGGCCGAAACATCAGTGGTGGAAATCAACGGTAAAGTTGAAGATCCCAAAATCATGGAATCTAATATGGAAGATTTATCCGAAGCCATAGGAATTGATACAAGTGACTTTCTTGATCGTGCACTGGCAGGAGAAGACTTGGCGTTCTCTTCCGATGAAGAAACCAAAACTGCCGATTGTCAGGATGCAGGTGAGCCGAAACCTGCTGCTTCCGTTTCAGAGCCCGGTTCAAAGTCAGACCCTGATTCAGAGTCGGGAACAGGCTCCGGCTCGGATTCCAGCTCCGACGCCGATTCAGATTCAGATTCAGACTCGGATTCAGACTCAGATTTAGACTCAGAAAATGGCGAGTCCAGAAAGCGCAAAAGCGACAACATTGACTTAAGCGATGAAGAAGACAACGATCAGAACGGTCCATTAAGAACTAAAAATGAGTTGCTGGATGTCCCGGCGCCAACAGTGCCATCTGATTTCCACCTGACCCCTGATATGCCTATTCAGTACGTGGGTGAACTGACCCAGGTTGTGGAGAAAACGGCCATCATCAAAGCAGCCATGTCGGGAGAATTTCGCATTCTGGGAGATGATTCCATCTTTTGCTTTGAAGACCGTCAGCTTCTTGGTGTCCTTTTTGAGACATTTGGTAGGGTTCAGTCGCCGGTTTATTCAGTCAAGTTCAACACAGAAGAAGAGGCAAAAGCTCTACTGCCGAAGAAAGGACAAAAAGTGTTCTATGTGGTGCCTGCTTCTTCCTTTGTCTTCACAGAATCAGTCAGGAATGTGAAGGGATCCGATGCCAGTAACTGGCACGATGAAGAGGTATCTGATAGGGAAAGAGACTTTTCCGATGATGAAAAGGAGCAAGAAAGTAAGCAACAGAATAAGAAGAAAAAGAGAAAGAGACAGCAAAAGGCGAAGGATGGTGAAGTCAGTTCTCAAGTTAATGACACGGTGCCTTCTCAGTCAGCGAAGACAAGAGAACCACACGGTAAGAACATTCGCCCAAACAATAGAACGACCAGCCGAATCCCTTGGCCAAACCCACATTCTTCACATGGACATGCGAACCAATATCCAGGAGGGTCTTCGCGACATCCTCAACAATCAGGACAACAGTACTTCCCACCAATGCCTTGGTTGCCCCAGCAGTATGCTCCACACCAGTTCAACTATGGATTCCCTATGCCTCCATTCCCAGGAATGCCAGGTATGCCTCCAATGCCAGGAATGCCATTGCCTGGAATGCCAATGCCACAGTTTTCCAACATACAAGGTCCACCACCTGGCTATGATCAATATTCGAATAACCAGTACCGACCGGGGCAGAATCCAGGACAAGGCCAGAACCAGTCGAACCACCAGTCTAGAAACCTGTCTCACCCTGATCAGACCACTAGTAATAATGGCCTACCTTACGGATACGATGAACCCTATGTACCATAACACGTCGATCGAGTGGGTTGAATATTTATTGCCAATTATTATTGATTTATTTATTTGATAATACATAAATAGCTCTCTATGTAGTATTTTTTATTTATTCCACAGGCTCCACTTTACGTCCAAGGCTATCCCATACCGATTGTGCTACTGCCAGAGTGGACTTAGGGAAACCTGCTAATGCAGCAATTTTTAAACCATGCGAATTTTCGGAAATGCCCTTCTCCAGCTTGTGATCAAAGAAGAAATCCATGCCACCATTGTGTGAGCGCGAAAACTGTTGCTCAAAGTCTGAACTAATAGTCGTTCGATAAAAGCTTATTCTTGTATCTTTGTCATTTTTCTCCAACAGTTCACCTAGTTCTATGCCAAAATGCGTAGCATAGAGGCTGCGGCATTTGCTTTCGTCAAGTAAATGCGCGATTGTAGCATACGACACTGCCAATCCGTCTCGACCACTTGTTCCTCTGCCAACCTCATCAAGGATAGCCAATGATCTGCTAGAAGCATGTTTGAGAATATTACCCGTTTCCAGCATTTCAACCATGAACGTACTCCTTCCTCTATAGAGATCGTCACCGGCACCAATTCTACAGAACAGCCTGTCGACTATTCCTATGCTCGCTGAAGAAGCTGGAACAAAACATCCCATTTGAGCGAGAATCGTAATAAGAGCCACCTGACGAATGAAAGTGCTCTTACCACCCATGTTGGGCCCAGTAATCATCCATATCGAGTTTTCTTTGCCGCCTAGATAACAGTCATTAGCGGTGAAACGGCCACCGGCAGCTTTCAGACCTACTTCCACAGTCATATGACGTCCTTCGGTAATATGTAGCGTGTTATCATTTGTAATAGTGGGTCTGACAAGCGATTGCTCGCGAGCTAATATCGAAAATGAGCTTGTCACATCCATCTCGTCAATGACAGCGCAGCATTCTCTCAAAGAATCTGCCAGGGACAAGGCAGACTCTCTAAGACTGTTCAATATTTGTTGCTCTTCCGTTTCTCTTTTGTTCTGAATGTAATCTTTCTTTAAACCCAGCTGAATCCATTCATCATTCTGAATGATGATAGTTTTCTTGGTGGGTTTTATCTGGTGCCCGTCAATTCTAAAGTTCGCAACCGCTGCCAGTTTGGTTTCCGTCCCGGAAATGTGAACATGGTATCCATATTGCGGTGCCCACTTCAACGATATTTTTAGAAATTCATGTAGACTTTTAAATTTTTTATCGAGATGTTCCATTTCGGTCATATATTCATTCTGCATCAAGTCCAGCTTTTTTAATAGCCTACTAGCGTTTGGTTTCAAAATGGATCTGAACTCAGCGGCCTCCCGCTTGGATTTGCGGCCTCGCTGAAGTTCAAGCAATTCAGGCGAAATAATGTCTTGACCTTGTTCAACGTCCCCTGATCCTTCCTCGCCTTGGGTGTTAATCTCTAGCGCGTCTACATCAATGCTCTTGTCGATCTTCTTTGCCATCTTCTGGAGACCTGAAATACGGTCGTCGAGGAGTTTGTGCCACGGACTCAAAAGTGATACAGATGGCTCTTTCCGTGTCGCGAGAATCTCATCACCGAGCTGCTTATGAATATCGCTGATTAACCAAATGGACCTGGACAATGCCACTAGATCCATTACATCAAATTTCTGCATACCTAATTTTTGGATTGTGCGCTGAGAATCATCAAGCTTTTCAATCATGTTGACTAATTTTGCGGTTAACAGTCTGCGATCTAAAAAATATTGAACGAAATCTTGTCTCTTATTTATCTTATCAATAGAGAGTAATGGCGAAGAAAGCCACGAACGCAGCATTCTAGCTCCTGACTGTGTCACAGTACGGTCAATCACATTATAAAGAGTACCTTTGATACTGTCACTATTCTGCGTTGACTCAAAAAGTTCCAGGCTCTTTCTTGTCGTGCTGTCAATTTTCATATACTCCGTAGTCATCTCTTGCTCTGGGATCTTCAACTTCATCATTGATCCTGGAAGGTTTTCGCTAACGTATTTGAGCAACACACACATAGAACTGACAGCCTTCTCATCGGCATCCTTTATCGAATATAGCACTTCGGCGGGAGACTGATTAAACCGCGATACAAAATCTGAAAATGCAGTAGAGCTAGGAAACTTTTTATATGTAATCATAAAAGTATTCAATTCGCTGAGCTGTGGGGCCCAGTGACTACCACTTAGAATATTGTTCTTCTCAACAGCAGAGTCTAATATGATTTCTTTCGGATTAATTCTAACTATTTCCGTCATGAGATCAGAAACTGTTGTCAATTGATAGTAGAAACTGCCTACGGATATATCCAACCATGCTACACCCACTGGAGAATTGGCGGGCGCTGTCTCCTGTTCCAAATGGCTATTCGTGAAATGAATAGCAGCTATGAAATTATTTTCAGAAGAATTTAAAAACGACTCGCTAACAAGGGTTCCTGCTGTGACTATACGTGTTACAGGTCTCTTTTCTGCCTCATTTGATCCTGCTGCGATCTCCGTAGCCACTTGATCCAGCAGTACAACTGTCCTCTTCAAATCTCCGACCATCATTTTGAGATACGTTTGTAACTGGTAGAAAGGAAATCCTGCCATCGACACGAATGGTTCCCCGTTGACAGGTGAAAGTTGACTCTTCCGTCCCACTCGAAGATTCAGAACCGGCCCAAGTTCAAGCGCCTGGTGGAAATACAACTCATAGAATGATCCAACTCGAGTAAGCACAATTGCATTCGGATATTGCTTCATCATCGAATAAACATAAGTAATCATATCTCCAGCCTTGGGCCGAAGTTTTATTTTGGTTTTTGAATCCAGGCCAAGCTCCAGCTTCAATGACTTCATGTCTAACGGGACCTTCAGACTTTGATCTTTCTCGGTCTCACTGCCGAACTCGGAAATAGTTAGTACTTGTCGCTTTACAGAGCAACTGCGCGTAACTGACAGCCATCTTCGGCCAGCCCAATAGGACACTGAGCACAAAGGAAGCTTTGGATAAACTGCTCGCTTCCCCGCACAGTTGACGAGCATGACTGCCTCAAGATCAAGAAGTGGAAGAATGTCATGCATAAATCAATTTAAGTAAATTGTATCACCTGACTTTCGCGTCGCGTTGGTGAACTGGACGAGCCTGGTTCTGCTCGTAGTAGGGAATATAAATGTTTCCTGTAACAAAACGAAGTAGTCATCAATTATAAATATACACATTAATTAAGGAATCCTTTGCAGCCGGCAGATCCACACAGACATGGGATACGTTCGTCGCTGTTCACTTCCCTCTCAAATTTGTAATCGTAAGTCAGTTCTTCATCTAAGGTTGGTTAGAATATTGGATCCTATGGCTCGATTTCCCTAGTACTTACCAGCAGCTATGTCTCGTAATGCATAAATAACAATTCTCTTTTGTCCTTCGACCTTAATAATTTTCGCAGTGCAGCTGGGTGTGCAACAGTGATTTATAAACTACTTAGTTAGTTTTGTCTTCCACACCGCTCTCGTCATGTACTTACTCTCGCAATTCCACCCTTCTTGGTCGCGTCCACAACAGTTGTCTCATCGATTCGAAATAAATAGCTTGATCCAATACCGGACTGAATGTAGTTTCGTTCCCGTAAATCGGCAAGTTGCTGGCGTATAACCTCGCCAACATACTCGATAATCATCTCATTTGCAGCAATAGGCTCGACAGCATACAAGCCCCAATTGTGAATAGCAGAGCGAGCAAATTTGACAGGCTTTTTCCGCTTTTTCAACTGGTTGAAGTTGAGGATATCAGTTTCACTACTCAGCATCTGCTTCTGAATTGTGATATCGGCGGCAAGTCGCCTGTTATTTACACGGTTCATACGAGACGAACCCCCTGCGCCCGATAAGGAAGCATCACGATCATATCTTTGCAAAGTGTCGATTGGCTTAGAAATCTTGCGACGGTGCTCAAGGTACTCAAACTTGTCAGTCTCAGGTATTTCGTAATAGCCGATACTTCTACGACTGTCGGTAGCATGCACGTCCCACTTTCCAACCAGCATATCCGGGGGAGTATTACCGATGGAGCCCATTGATTTTCTGTTCTCATACTCGATCGTCTTGATCTGGAAGCTTTTCCACGCCCAGTACTGCATGTTTCCAATTGAATTGTCAGGCTCAATATCCGAAAGAGCTTCCCGTAAAAATTCCAAATCTTCGTCATCTTTAATGAAAGATTGAAATTCGAACAGATCTAGGTCACTTGAAAGATCTTCATTACCACAGACAGAGAGCGGGCCATCAGATTGAATCGGAGTCCATTCGAGTCCACTGTTGGCATCGGGAACAAGACGAGCAATTGCAGCCTCCGATTCTGGTATGTCCTCACCCATTGAATCACCGTGATTCATGTCCGCATCGGCATCAGCCAGCTGTTCTTGATTGTCATCATCAGGCATCTCGTCATCGTGACTGGCCATCTTAGATAGACTTTTGTCCTTCGCTGCAACTGCAACTCTGACTGCTTTCTTCTTAGATATCTTGATTTTCTTCTCAGGAGGGGGTACTGCTTTAGTCACAGCATCGACAGGTCGAGATGCCAGTTCGGAACCTGATGCGTCTTCATCGTCGGAGCTTTCAAAGTCAAACTCTCGTTTCTTGATGAGCTTTAATCTCTTCTTTTGGAACAGAGACTCGGGCTCAACTCCAGGGGTAGCTGATTCGGCAACCGGAGACGGCTTCCGGGTTGAGACTTCACTATCCTTTTCATCGTCTGAATCATCAAAGTTGAGGCGATGGTTCATAGGCCTAGCATCTTTTCTAAATTTTTTGATCGCAACTTTGGCGGACTCGCCCTGAGCACCAGACGACTTTTTCTTAAATCTGGGCAACGTTGGCAGCTTGGTAAGTGATATCTTCTCTACAACAGAGAATGGATCACCTGTAGCAATACCAGAAGAAGAAACGCCACTCAGTTGGGTTGATGGAGCCTCGCGTTTGATATGACTGAATCTACTAGGATCAAGAGATTCAAATATCCTAGGTGCTACAATACGCTCCTTGACATCTTTCCATAGCAAATCACGAAGATCTTTAATGACTCTCTGAGTAGCCTCTTTGACGTGATCACGAGGCTTCTGCTCATTGGATTTCTTAGTCGACCCAGTGCTAGTACGATGCGCCGAGAGGGCAGTGGCACCTTTCACTCGAGGAGCAAACCCGTCTAAGTACAAGTCCATGACCATTTTGAATTCGAAGAGCTTTTTGCCATCCATCTCGTCGTGACACAAACGAGCTTCTTTTGCATTATCGAAGATAATATAGAAGCCATTGTCGTCACACAACACACGTACCCAGTCGTAGTTTCTAAGCACCCGTTTCACATCAGATGGGTAGATATCGTCAGTTGGCAAGAAATTGTGGCAGATCATGATGTAGGGTCTGCGATCAATGACCTTCATGACGTGAGACTTGACCAAGGGGAACGCTGAAAGAGGAGCACCAGGTGCCAATGGAGCTGGATTTAGAGCTGATGACGATGCTGTTGTTGAGACCGATCCGGTAGTTGCGCCTGATGCGGTAGCCGTGGGAAGAGGCGTAGAAGATCTGCTCAGAGATTTTTGTTTGATGGCATTCAGCTTTGCTTGTTTTGCAGTCAGAGCTTCTCTTTGGGCTTCTTTAGCAGCGGCAGCAGCCGCCGCTTCCGCCTGCTTCTTTCTCTGTTCGCTCATAAGTTTATCAACAATCAGTTGGGCGTCGGACCCGTCATCGTCGTAATCAATCTTGATCAAACGCAAGTCAATTTTCTTCTTCTTAGACTCCGCTACTGCCCGCTCTGCCACTCGGTGCGCCTTGTCGACAGACCCTTTAAATCGAATATGGCATAGGCCCAGTGATGCGGCAGTATCAGGGTTAAGAACGAGTTCGCAAGTTTCGATCTCGCCAAATATCTTGAACTCAGCTGCTACCGATGATTTTGAAGTGAGAGTCGACAGCCCAGATACGAGAATCTGCGTGGCAGGAGGAGGGCCGAGCCAGTTTTCGTCATAGGTGAACCTTGGAAGAGGTAGTGATGCAAACGGACCGCGATTTCCCAGAGACGCGTATTTGTAGTATTTATCGCGCTTTCTCGGGTCCACGAGTGGCTTGACATCTTTTTCTTTGTCTTCTTTTTCAGACTTTTTACTGCTGCGAAACCTGTATATGGGCTGTTTGCCTTTGGATTTGTCTTTACTAATTTCTGGATCGTAGACGATTCTGTATTCTTTTCGCTTAGCGAAAATAGCCTCCGGATCTGATTCTTTCGGAGTGAGATATGAAGGCACTGGTCTGGGGACTGTAGTGGTATGCAGGAGTCCAGGTGCCCCATTGTATGATGAAGGGGGTGGTGGAGCTGTTACTGGTCGTGACTTTGACGGTGGTACTCCTGGCGGTAGAGGTGGTGGTGGTCGGGAGAGTTGTCCGCTGAGACCTGCCGCCGCTGGAGGTCGTGACAGCGGTGGTGCAGGCCTGTCAGCATGCTCATTATTAACATTAACATTGGAGTCGAGCGGAGATATCAACGAATCCATAGTCGGGTTGCTTTCGGTCAGCGCCGTACCCTTGTCATCCCGAACAGGGGATATGCTGACTGTGGTACCTGGACTAGATATTGCTGGTGACGAAGAAGTGATGCTAGAAGTAGTAGACGAACTAGAAGTGGACATAGCGTCGTGGGGTTTGTTTTCGTCGGTGTGATTGGGTGAATAAGAATGCTGTTTATATGACATGGATTCGCTTTTAGTTGTAATAGAAATAGAGCCACTGGTGCCTGCACTGGATACTGTATTGACAGCAGCAGAAGCAGTGGTAGCAGTAGTAGAGCTAGTAGTAGAGCTAGCCATAGAACTAGCAGTAGCACTGCTCGAGGGCATACGGGCGCTGGTATGTGGACTGTGAGTGCGACTATGAGAACTACTGTGAGCACCACTGTGAGTACTACTAAGAGCATGACTATGGCCGTTCTCGCGGCCACGATTGCGGTCTCTGTCGCGCTGATTATCTCGGTCTCTACTCCATGCCCTATCGCTATCCCGCCCTCTATCACGATAGTCCATACCATCTCTAGAAAAATGCGAATGATGTCCAGAATCGCGACGAGAATCGTACTCTCTAGTTCGCCCAAAATCACGATCTCGACTACCACGATGGTAACTACTGGACAGCCGATCACGATCACGTTCTCTGCTTCTGCTTCTGCTTCTGCTTCTACTTCTGCTCCTTCTCCTGCTTCGACTGCTGCTACTGTCGCGATCCCGACGTCTGTATCTACTCCCACTCCCGCTCCTGCTCCGATTTCGACTCCGACTTCGACTCCTGTGCCTCTCTCTGCGTCCGTCCCTATCACGGTCTCTCTCATTGCTGCGCCTGCTCTCGCTCCGATAACCCATGTTGCTGGCTGATCGCTTACTATCGCCGGCCGAGCTCGAACTGCGATGGTACCAACCTGAGTCTCGGCTATCTCTGGTATCTCTACTGGAGCGATCAGTTCGGTCGGCATCTCGAGAATTTAATCTGTTTCGATCATGACCATTAGCTAGTCCGTTAGCCCCTCGCTCGCGGTCATAGCCATGGCGGTCGTGGTGGACGTCCCGATCACGCTCGACACGATCCGGGAAGAACACGGCCATCGACGACTTGGTATGGCTGCCGCTCATGCTGCTTTGCGCCTGCTCGATACTACGTTTCTGTTAGTCTAACGAACCATAACAGGTTGAGCAATAGAGTGGTGGCCGAATACCATCTGAATACCACCAAAGAGTCATTACACTCTGCTTCTCATGCTTGCTGCTGCTGTTGCTACTGGCTCTGAGAAGTCAAGTAATATCACTGCTGATAAACATTCGGATAACTGGATCTATGCACATCGAGCTCGAGTTCTAGTTCTAGTTCCAGCCTCGGTACCAGTCCAAGTACCAGTTCCAGTCCCAGTTCTAGCCTCAGTACCAGTCCCAGTCCCAGTCCCAGTACCATACCAGTACCGCTCGCAGTCCCAGTCCCAGTACCAGTACCAGTACCAGTACCAGTACCAGCACCAGTCCCAGTACCAGCCCCAGTACCGACTCTAGTTCTACTCCTCCTAGATAACTTCCTAGAAACCATACTCAACTATAACACCTAGGCGACGCCAGTAATTTACCAGCGACGCCAGTAATTTACCAGTGGGGTATATAGACGATCCAGTGCAACAAGCGCACAAAGCCGACAAAGTCGCAACAACAACACGACCCACATCTTCCATGACAGTTGACAGGACGTCCAGCTCTCAGAGGCTCCAGACCCACGCGGTCTAGCTCTAGAGCACTGTCTCAGCTTCTCTATGAGCATCTGACGAGCTCTAGGCGCGGGCCTGATCCAAAAGCACCGAGACGTCCACGGCCCAGCTCGAGTCCAAGACCCGCTGTGCGCTCAGATTACTTACAACCAATCCCCAGCAGAAACGCGCCGTCAACCCAGCGAGCAGCAAAACACTAGACACACTATCTATCGCCAGCCACAGTCGCTCGTGAATAATTCACTCTATAATCCTGCACTTGCATCAGCGGCATATATCGCATTGACATCTCTAACTATCGCGACAATTCAGCCGCGCGCACTCTCTCGACCCCAGTCACGCGAGGGGCTTCCAAACTGCGGGGGTTCTCTTCGAGCGGGGCGAGAGGAGCCACGGGGTCTGGGGCAGCGCCCCGGCCGTCGGAGGGAGACCGCCACAGCGCCTCCGGCGGCCGGGACGCTGCCCCAGACCCCGCTGTGCTCGCTGCGCAAGCGCCGCTGGCCAGTTGTAGCGGATGCCTGTGGACAGCTGTAGCAGGTGCCTGTGGGGGCAGGACTTGGGGCAGAAGAGCGGTAGGAGAGTGTGGGAGGAGAGCAGGACGTAACGTGTTTTAATTATGAAATGGGCGGGTCTCGCGCCGCAAGCGCTCTTACAATGGGCGTCAAAACGTGAGAGGGCGAGAGAGTATGCTGGGGTCGGACCTATTTAGTGCGGATATGCTTGAGCTTGCCCGGGCTGTGCAGGAAGTTCTCGGCGTAGACCTTGGGCTGGAAGTCGCGCTTCTTGGACTCGTGCACGACCGTGTTCCAGCCCTGGTTCAGCGCGAACCGGACGGCGTCCTCCCTGGATCTAAACTTCATCTGCGTGGCTTGCCTGGCCGAGTTAGCTGCGCTCACTCGCGTCCTCATACGCCTTCAGTGACTGGGGCTATGCCCCAGACCCCCGCCTCCTGCTTCGCAGGAGACTGTGGGTGTCCGTCCACGCTCGATCGTTACGGGGTCCGAGGCAGCGCCCCGGCCGCCGGAGGCGAGGTCGGGCTGCCCGGACCCCGCTGCTCGCTTCGCTCGACCACTCCCGGGAGTCGCCCTCCTCGAGCGTAG